>PVJL010003731.1:66350-149177 GCA_004026885.1 Lyroderma lyra | reverse complement strand
CCTCCCCTCCCCTCCCCGGCTCCGCAGCTCTCAGACATACAATGCCGAAGAGGTGGAGTTCATCTTTGCCGTGGACGATAATGGAGAGACCATCAGCAAGATCGAAATCGACACCGAGGCCTATACTGGTGAGGCCCCCTCCTGCTCCGAAAAACTGGCTTGCAGACGGGGTCCAGAGAGGGGACTTGGAGAATGGGTGTGTCCCTGGCAACCGCACTTTAACTTGCCCCATTCCTGAAATCATTCTCAATTGGACTAGTCCTACTCCCTGGCGGTTGTTCTGTACCCTCACCGGGAATGCCGCTTGCTGCCCGAACTGCCGTCATGCGATGGCCCATGGCCCAAGCAGTCTGCATCACCTGCCCCACCCAACCTGGTCCAGACAGCTCCATCTACTCCTCGGCTGAGATTACAGGTTCCCACCGTCAAGTGTGGGTCCGCAGAGAAGGGCACCACATCCCCAAGAGGGGGCTGACTGTGCCACCTGTCCTGCAGAGAACGGCGAGTGGGCCATTGACTTCTGCCCCGGGGTGATCCGCCGCCAAGACGGTGGCCCCTCTAATGGTCCGGGGTACACTGACGTCATGTACACGCTCATCATTCGCCGGAAGCCGCTCTTCTATGTCATTAACATCATTGTGCCCTGCGTGCTCATATCAGGCCTGGTGCTGCTCGCCTACTTCCTGCCGTCGCAGGGTAAGGAGCCGCCCCAGCCCTAAATTCCGGCTTATTCTGGGGAGTGGGGACTGCTCTCACTGGGCCCTCCTCCAGCCGGTGGCCAGAAATGCACGGTCTCCATCAACGTCCTGCTCGCCCAGACCGTCTTCTTGTTCCTAATTGCCCAGAAAACCCCAGAGACATCTCTGAGCGTGCCGCTGCTGGGCAGGTGAGGTTTCAGGGCATCCTGGCAGTGTCCCCGTGGGGTTGTGGCTAAGGGCGGAACCATACTGGCATGGGCGGGGCTAAGAGAGACCGCTCGGGGGCGGGGCCAAAACCAACTGTCTCGGAGCTGCTTAAGCTGTCTGGTCCCTGCCAGGACTTTATTTGAACACGGGGCAGGTCTGGGATATGATGGGTTCTCTGGTCCCCCGTCCTCAACACTGCTGCGGTACGCCACCTTGAGGTCTCGAGTATCTCTGTCGGTGGCGGGCAGGCTCAGTGCCTGCCTCCCCAGCCATGCCGCCTGTGGCCCTCAATTCACCCCCATCTTGAACTCGCTGGTTCCCTGGGGGCTCCGGCGCCCGGCTGGCATAGCCACTGCTGCAGAAATGAGGCAGACCCCGTCCACACAGGCATAGCTACGCCCCCTGGAGCAGGGGCCGGACACTCGCGTCCGATGTAGCCCCCACTTGCCGACCCCCCTGTCTTGTGGCCTGCGCTACCCGGGTCAGAACTCCACCCGGATCCCCAGCGTTAGGGCTGGGCCTGGGCTGCCGTCGTCGCCGTCTAGTCGGCGGACCTCCAGCTGCAGCCACAGAGCTGAGAAGAGCTCCCTAGCCCCCTCTTCCCCACCCTTCCTCAGCCCTCCAGCGCCCCACCTCTAATAAGGTGTCGCTGAAGTGTACGACGCTGGCAGCGGCTTCTCTTCGCAGTGGCCCCAGGGGGGGCTTCGGGTGGGCGGCTTCTTCGGCTCCTGCGGCTCGAGGGACTTCAGGTCTCTGAACCTCTCTCTGCTCCAGATACTCATGGGCTGCTGCTACAGCATGCTCCACAGGGAAGGTGGGGTGGGGGTGGGACACCTAGGGGAGAAGTAGGGGCAGTGGAGCCATTGGTTCATAAAGCAGAGACCAGTGCGCGCGCGAGAGTGTGTGTGTGTGTGTGTGTGTGGGGGGGTGCTGGAGACCTTCCGGAGAGTCTGGAGGTGCACCCTTGGGCGGGATCACTGGCATCGCCTCACCTCCGTGGAGCTGTGGAAATGGTAGACCCACAGCAGGGAGTCCAGGGAACTGGGGGCGGTAGGAGGGTAGAAGAGCCGAGGGACACGTGTGGCCCCTCAAGGAGGAGCAGCTGAGTGCGGGCCTCACTCCAGCCCTGCAGAGAGGTGTGTTTGAGAGCGGCGCTCTCTGTGGCTCCGGGGTCGTGGGGAGGCTGTGGTATCACTCACTCCGGGCTCCTCAGGTACCTCATTTTCGTCATGGTGGTTGCCACACTTATTGTCATGAATTGCGTCATCGTGCTCAACGTGTCTTTACGGACGCCCAGTACTCACGCCACGTCCCCGCGACTGCGCCACGTAAGCACCGGGTGGGCGGCTCCGGGCTGGGAGGCGGAGCTTCGAGCTAATCCCCGCCTCGCCCCAGGTCTTGTTGGAGCTGCTGCCGAACCTCCTAGGTTCCGGGGCGTCCCCCGAACCTCCCCGGGTCGCCTCGCCTCCTAGACGGGCGTCGTCCGTGGGTATACTGCTCCACGCAGAGGAGCTGATACTGAAAAAACCGCGGAGCGAGCTTGTGTTTGAGGGGCAGAGGCACCGGCACGGGGCCTGGACCGGTGAGCAGTGGCCTGCGCGGGCCAACGCGGGTGCCTGCAGCAGGGGAGGCTCCTCGTAACCCATCCTGGGATTGTCCCCTCGCAGCTGCTCTCTGTCGGAGCCTGGGCGCCGCAGCCCCCGAGATCCGCTGCTGTGTGGATGCCGTGAACTTCGTGGCCGAGAGCACACGAGAGCAGGAGATCACCGGCGAGGTGGGACTGGAGTCAGAGGCCGGGTGGGGTGCTGCAGAGCCCCCCTCCCCTCCACTAGCTCTCATGCCACGGGCTTCCTGAGCCCTCACAGACTCAGCTGTGCCCAACCCTTCCTTAGGAGGTGTCCGACTGGGTGCGCATGGGGAAGGCCCTTGACAACATCTGTTTCTGGGTCGCTCTGGTGCTCTTCAGTGTGGGCTCCAGCTTCATCTTCCTCGGAGGCTACTTCAACCAAGTGCCGGCACTGCCCTACCCACCGTGCATATAGACCTGGGCCTGTGGCTGCACTTTCTCCACAAGGAAACAGCTCTGAAAAACAAATTCTGCTGCCACTGTGTCATGACCCTTTCCTACTGCAGGTAATAAAGCAGTGGTTTGTAAATGCACGTGTGCAGTGTGTCCCTGTGGCCGCCACACAGGGGTCAGGAAGAGGGCAGATGGTTCATGCAGGCCCTTGGGTACCAATCCTCTACAAAGCAAGGACCACCCTCCACTCAACCTTGCTGATCTCTCAGTTTTGTTTCAACCCCAGCCTGATGGGACCCTATGAGCATCTACTTCTTTATCTATTTGACAGCCACACAAGACATACCTTTGCAGGACTGTTACTTAAGGCGTTCTGGAGCCAGGAAGCCAGGTCCCTCTCTGGCCTGGCCCTGCTGGAGTGGGCAGGAACCAAATGCCCTCAGTGCAGGTCCCCCACAGGCCCACAGGTTTAAAGCCAAGGGTACCCTCAGCAGTTATTTCTTCCAGGTTTTCTTGGCCCGGCACTGCTCACCTCCCCACCCCCAGACTCGCTGCAGATTCTACACCCCCTACTCCCACTCCCTTCATCCCAACTCTGCTGGCTTGCCCTGGCTAGTATCTGGGATTGAGAGAGAAAACAGAATAAAATGGAGCCTGAAATGATGGAAGTTGGTTGGTCGAACTGTCTTTATTAACAAATGGGATATCCAAGGCCACTACATTGAGGAGGGGTAGGGGCAGGAAGGGGGCAGGGCTACTTGCTGCTCACACTATATACAGATGCAAGCAAGAAGGTGTGGAGGGTGAGAGCTCCCTGCTCCCTCCCTCCACCAGGGAAGGGCAGAGGCTACAAGAGATGGGAATTGGAAAGGGAAAAATGTTTTGGCTGGCGGGGTCCCCCCTCCATTCCCTGGGGTTTGGGGGGAGGGGAATCATTAAAGTGCTTTCAGAAAATGAGGAAATGGTCCCTGCCCATGGAGTGGCTTGTGACCCCCCCCTAAAACCTAGGGCCCAGTGACCCCCCCCAGGGTCTGGTACATTCAAGGGGGGAGCCGGCTCCCCTGACGTGCAAATAAAGGGGCCCAGGGCCCTGCCCAGTCAGCAGCAGTGGGGTACAGGGTCCAAGCCCCAAGCACTCTCCTTTTAAGTGGAGAAAAGGGGGATTGGGGCTAGGCCCACTCAATTCCTGGTAAGGGGAAGCTGTGCCTCTCCCCAGAAGTTGAGACAGGCACAGTTTTGGGGAGAAAACATGTTGGGGAAGAGGATGGTCACTTGATCACAAAAGCATTAGGGGTCAGAGGTCACGTTCCCAGCAGGCTCCAGTGAATCAAACCAGTAAAAGCAAAAGCCCAGGGAGGGGAAAGAAGGGCGGCCTGGGAAGTCTGGCTGTGGGGGGAGAGCTGGGTCCATGTGGGACAGCCCCAGCCCAGTCACCAGTTCATGATGCAGTTACGGTTCAGAGTCATGAAGTAAACTTGGCTGCTGCCCCCAGAGCGGACTGAGGCAAAGAAAACCTAGGTAGGAACAGAGAAGTCATGGAGGGATGAGGGTTAAAGGAGTGGGGAGGTGGGGGGTGCTCAATTAATGGGGAGAGGGAGCGAGGGAGAAACTGCAGAGTTTAGTTTCTCAGAGTGTCCCCCCGACCCCAAAGGGCAGGAATGCTTGGGGAAGAGGGTAGCTGGCTGATTTCTAGGGTAAAAGGAATCTGACGAGTTCTCAGAAGCTGCAGGTGAGGGAAGGGCAGGCTGTGACTGCATGTTTTGTTCCCTCAGGGCCCCCTTTCAGGAAGACTCCACAATCACCCCCTCCTTGGTGGAAACTTAGGGTTGTGGAAGCCAGCCCAAGGCAGGGGCCTTGGCCCTTTCCAGGGGACAAGAGGTTCCCACCTTGTCATTCCGCTCACACAGGAACTTGAGCCTCTGGGCTCGTTTGTGCATGAAGACCCCATCCAGGTGGCCTGTCTCCACTGAGCGGATCTCAATGGCTTTCTCGCCCCAGCCCATTATCTGGTTGGAGCAGATGTAGGCTGGGGGAGAAGGAAGTCAGGGGCAGTGAGTGGGTTGCAGCCCAGCCCCACCCCTGGGCCAGCCTGGGGATCCACGGCTTAGGGGCAGGCACCTCACTTACCCACAGAGGTGGGCATCTCTCCCCACTGCAGCACCACATCCTTAATGATCCGTCCATACGTGTTGACATAGACGCCTTCATCCTCATAGCACAGTAGCATCTCCATGCCGTCGGTGTTGGGGAGGAAGATGATGGCATGGGGTGTGATCTGGCTCTGGATCTGAGCAGGAGAAGTTGGGCTGGAGTCCCTGTGTCTGTGGCCCAGACCGGCAGTGTCCCTCTCCCAGCAGCCCTGCCAAGCTTACGTGCACAGGGATGTAGATGTCATAGCTGTTCCCCGAGTCCACATCTACAGCATGGAAGCCGGCACTGGAACCATAGATGACCTTGAGTCGCTGTCCTTCCTCTACTGTCAGGTCGACCAGAAGAGGGCGATGAGGCAGGTCGGCGAAGGACTGTGGGAGAGAGAAGGGCTCAGGGCACACAGATGGAGCAGTCAGACCCTGGACCAGTGCGGGGGTCTGAGGCTGGGATTACCTTGAAGGCCATGAATTTGTGGTAGGGCTTGGGGGCCCAGGCATACACCTCCACGGAGTTCTTTAGGGCAATGACCAGGAACTTAATGCGCTCGTATTTCACTGGGGAAGGAAAGAGGAGGGATGCTGGGACTTCCCTTCTCGCACTGCTGGCCCTCTCCCACCAGTCTCTCACTACACCCCAATCCCAGGCTCCAAATTGCTGTCTGCAAGGACATTAAGCCCCGCCCCCTTCCTCTCTTCTTATACATAAGTGTGCCTAGACCACTCTTGTTGTAACCTCCTCACCAACACGGTAGTGCCCGCAGCCCTCCATGTCCCCCACAGTGGTCCAGCCCTGCTTCTTTTCCACTTCTGGGTCATTGTGCAAAATCTTGTTCCGGAGCCAGGACAGGTAATACACCCGCAGTTTGTTCCTTTTCCCTGAGAAGTGAGGACACGGACACACACACACACACACACACACACACACACACCCTCATTGGAGATCCAGACTCTGCCTCCCCGCCACCCTTTTCTGCATACCACCAAGGGGTGAGAAAGTGTGGCCCCACCTTCTCGCTCCTGGACCAAGGTTGCCCTCCGCCCAGGCTGAAGACGGTGAAAGAGAGCCGAGGGGCGCAGCCCCCTTCTCCGGGCCCTGCCCCGCACTCCACACACACACCTGAGATGGTGATGAGCAAGTTGAGTCCCTCCAGCACATCCATTTGCTGGAAGCGCCGCCGCCCGATGAGTCCATACACCTTGCCCTGCCCACTGCGATCCAGCAGCATCAGCCCGTTCTCCGTGCCCACCAGCAGGTTCACGCCTGCAACAGGAGCCCTTGGGCAGATCAGAGGCAGAGCCAGGCCCTCACCTGAGCGGGAAAACCGGGGCACACCAGATCCCTCTTTTCCTCCCTGGCCCTGGCTTACCCCAAAGGGCCGCACAAAGGATCTCAGAATTGAATCGCTTCTTGTACTTCCGAATCTCAGGCGTTTCACTGTGGGCCCGGGTGTTGGTGGGGTTCACGTTGACCACAGAGCCTTTCCGCACGTCATACTGTAACTGATCGAGCCGACTGCCATCTCCGCCCACTAGGGCTGCCAGGGAGAGAGGGGAGGGCGGTGGGCTGCTGCCCCCTTACCCTGTCTCTTCTCACCCCACCCTTACACTTGGTCTTGCCTCTTCCAAACACTCAAAAGGAAAGAGAAAGACTAGAAAATGAAGGTGCACAGAGGAGTTGAAACAGGGCCTGGCAAAGCCCTTGTTCTGTCATGCAGGCCCCTGGGCTGCTCTGAGCATTTTTTCCCCTTGGGTCAAAGTGGCCTCAGAAGCCTTTGTTGCCTCTGTGTCAGGGCAGGTGCTCAGGTCACAGGGTAAGGCTGTGACTCCTTGGTGAAGCTACATCATCAGAGATTCACTTGTGACCCTCTCCAGGACTCGGGGCACATATGTCCTCCCATCCTCACCTGTGATGGGGATGGTGTCCCCACTGCCTCCAGGCTGGTAGATCCCTAGGTCCACAAACATCGTAAACGAACTCTTGCCAGGGGCCTTTACCAGCCCACGAGACTGGTACTGTGGGGGTAGGGACAGCAGTCAGGAAAGCACATGAGATCTCAGCTTATGGCACTCCTCCTGCTTTTGTTCGTAGGCCCCAGGTCCCCCCAAAACCAGGTAGCTCCCAGGTGCTCTGCCCGCCCACCGCAGTACCTCTGAGCGCCCCCAGAATCTCCTGCCCATGTCCAGTGCTCTCCCCTGCCCGTACTTACATCGCTGCCTCCATCCTTTGAGGAGGGGCTTTGGCCTTTGTTGCTCTCAGTGGGTGAGTGGCTGGGCTGGACCACGTCTGGCAGGTTGGTATAACCATTGCTGTCAGAATGCAGCACGCATCGCTCCTCTTCAGGAGTCTAAAGGAAGAGGGAAGGGGCCAGTGCTGGGGCCAAGGAGGGTGCACATAGGTGCCGGGAAGAATGGGGTGTCTACTCACACGCTGGACCACCATAGTGCCACCCCCATAGGGGGTCTGGGTCCCAGCTATCTCCTCCACATCATGGACCACCATGGTGCTGACGCTGTCTGTGTCCCCATCGCTGCTATGGGAGAGAGGATGATCATGAGGCCCTCCAGGCCCTGCCTGCCACCTGGTGCCACAGGGGTAGCTAAGAGCAGGAGGCATAGCCCTTTTTATTTCAGTGTATTCAAAACACAATGCATTCAGCCCTCACCGAGCAGCCTTTGCCCCACAGCTGGGGAAGGCTGGTTGAAGAGAGAAACCTGAAGAGGGCCTACCCCTACTGACAGGGCAGTGGGAGAGAAATGGGAACACCAGACCCTACATCCCGTTCTTTAGCAAAAGGGAGGAAGAACTGACCAGCATTGACAGCCAGGGTTCCTCACTTTGGGAAAAAAGAAACCACTTTCCCCCACACTTGCCTGAAAGCCCCCGCACCCACCCAACCTGCAGGTTTCTTTCTGGGGCCTTCCGATATGGTAGTGCCCCTATTCCCAGGGCACCTCCATACCGGGTCCCAGGGGTATCTCTGCTCCCCTCTGACGGTTCGCCATTGCTTTCCTCCTCATCATCCTCACTGCTCTCCACCTCCTCACTGGACGATGAGTAGTCCATGGCCTTCTTGGGTGGTCGGGGGGCCTCATCCAGGGTCCGCTCTTTCAGCAACACAAAATCCTGCAGGGGAGGAGCTGTGTGAGGAGGGGAGGAAGAGGGCAGGAATACAAAGGATGCCAGAGGAGAAGGGGCAGGGTCACAGGAGGGGCTCTGGCAAGCAGGCCCCTTCTCACTAACCTCACCAATGGCTCGCTTATAGCTCTGGGAGGGGCCACAGGGGAAGAAGGGCAGCCAGGAAACGGCAGGAGAGAGGTTAAGAAAGGTTAGTAACTGAGAAGTACATCCCGTTACCCCACAGCCCCTCCTCTCAGATTAATGAAGGCCCCACCCCTGGCACCCAGGCTTGAGAGGCTCCCTGGCCAGCCCCCCAGATCCCTGGACCAGGAGAAGGCAGAGACACAGCTGCCGCCTGATGACTTACTGCGGGCCGGCCTGGCCGTGAGCGGTGGTCATCAGGCTTGGCTTTGTTCCCAGGGGAAAGCACTGGGGAGCTGTCCAGTTTGGAGGAGGCTGGAATGGCAGGGTAGGAAAAGGGAGGTAGGTCACTGACACCTGCACAGGGCATGGCCTCAAGCCCAGACCCTGGGCTGACCCCTTAGGCCTTAGCCCCAGAGCTTGTTGACATGCTCGACGCCCAGCTCTCTCCCACAAGGTGTCTCAGTCTCAAGCTGCCAAGGGCAAGGTGCACCCCGACAGAGACTGTGTGCCCCAGAGTAGGCTACTGGGTCCAGCTCACATACCTCCCACACGGTTCCGCTCTAGTGAGCCAGCCTGGGGGAGGTGCCCGTGAGAGGTGGGGAGGACACTGTCCGAATGCTCCCAGCCAGGGTCACTCCTCCTGAGGTCGGGGTTACTGTGGAAAGGCAGAGGCAAGGTCAGGGAGATAAGGTGCTCCCCTCCCTGGGGGGCTGAGCTGCACCAAAGGAGCCATCACCAAGGGAGCAGGTGGCAGAAGTGAGGGTGGGAGTGAGCGGAGGGGACAACTCCATTACCTACAGGCGTTGGGCGGGCCAGGGGGTTGAGCAGGGGGCCCTGGAGGCTTGGGGGTCCCCCGCTCTGCCCGCCTTTGCAGATAGATTTGCCAGGCGGAGTTGCTGCGAGGTCTGTGGAGGGAGCACAGGGGTGCCGGGGGCAGGGGCAGGGAGGGGGCTGAGGTGACTAAGTTAAGGATTGCCCACCCCTAAGTGGGTAACCTGGTAAACTCCCCTCTGCCAGCCCCGCCACCCCATTCCCTAAGGTGCCACCCCACTCCACTCAGATGTTACCTGGCACGGACAGCCTGGGCTGGCCGGGACCCTCCAGCCCCACTGGTGTTAAGGGCAGTGGCAATAGATGAGGTCCTCTGAGGCACCTGAGGAGAGAAGAGCCAGTATAGTTGGTGCTAACACTGTGCTGGGCACACTACAGACATTGCATCCTCTCTGAGACTCTGAAAGGAACTCTCCAGGATCTTACAAAAAAGTAAACTGAGCTCAGGGCAGCTAAATAATCTGTCTAGGGTTATGAAGCTGGGACATGGCAGAGCTGGGATTCTAACCCAGAAAGTCTGCCCCTAGTGCTTCCCCAAAACTGGATACTCTTCTATCCCACACTCACCACTGGGATCACTGTGATACATTCATTAACCACAGAATGTTAGGGGAACCCCTGCAGGTCAGGGCCAAGGCAGATGCCTTACCCTTCTCTTCCCTCCAGCTCAACCCATCACCACCGTGTTGCTCCCTCCAATTCTTCTCTTACTACACCTGACCCTTGAACAACATGGGTTTGAATCGCACAGTCCACTTACACGCAGATCTTCTTCAAGAAGCACGTATAGTACTGCAAATGTATTTTTTCTTCCTCATGATTTTCTTAATAATACTACCTTTTCTCTGGCTTACTTTACTGTAAAAATACAGTATATAAAATATGTATAACATACATCATGTATTAGCTGACTATTCATGTTATTGGTAAGGCTTCCAGTCAACAATAAGCTACTAGTAATTAAATTTTGGGGGAGTCAAAAGTAGATTTTTGACGATGTCAGGGATCAGTGCCCTTAACCCTTGTGTTGTGCAAGGGTCAACTGTATTTCTCTGCTCTTTGCTGGTGGTACAGGGCTATCCTTACCTTGGGGGGGGCCTCATTATCCGGCCGGACCCAGGCTGGGGGGTTCGGGCTGGGGCCAGGCCCTTCAGAGGTGGGGTCTGAATTCTGCCGGATGACAGCTCCTCGGGCACTGGGTGTGGCAGTGGGTGTAGGGACAGCAGGGTCCGGGTCATGGGAGGCAGGGAAGGCAGCCAGGTTTCGGGTAGGCTGGTCCTGCAGGGACTGGGATCGGGGTACAGGCGCTGCATATGGCTTCAGTGGGACCCGGTGTGCCACCAGGCTCTGCGGGGAAAGATCAGGGAGGGTGGGCTGCCTGCTCTGTGCACATCCCCACCAGTGAGCTGGGGTCTGGGCTGGGAGGAAGGGCAGTAGAACCACTGGTTTCCAATTATCCATCGAACAAAAGGGGCTTCTAGAGCCTGAGAATAGGGAAGGTGTAGGAATAGACATACAACAACAAGCAGGAGATGTCTACAATCCCTGGCTAAAGGCATGTGTGTGCATGTATGTGGACATGTGTGTACCTGTGCTGAGTAAGGCTTCCTACATCTGTGTGTTAAGACAGGAACGGGGAGAGACTCACCTTGTGCGGTCCCTCCTGGGGCTCCACTGGCCTCTGCATTGGAGGAGTTTGGGAAAGTGGTCCTGGGGGCCCAGGGGAGGCTTGGGGAATGGGGGGCTCAGGCCCTGTGCTGCTTGGCTTGGTCTTGGCCAAAGGAGAGTTCTGCTGCTTGTTCATCCTTGTTCTCTCTTCCACCTGTGATGCAAAAGGATGCCAAGCAGGCCAGCTCTTGATTCCCTGTTCTCAAATTTAGGTCTCCACCTCCCTACCACACCAGCCCTCAGGCTTGTGCTGCAGGCCCCTCCCCTCCTCACTGCCTGCCAGGGTGGCATGACTGCTCCTTGCAGCTCTCAGGCCGCAGGCAGTGGGACTGGGAGGATGGCATCTTACATGGCAAAGGAGGCAGTGAATACCTCTCGGGCCCAGGCTGGTTTGTCAGCAGGGTTAATGCCCCGACCATAATGGTACAGGGGCTTCCTGTCTCCAGGTAGGATTTGTTGCTGCTGCTGCTGTTTCTGAAGCTGTTGCTGCTGCTGCTGCTGCTGCTGCAAGGACTTGAGGTAGGCGTGTTCTTGCTGCAGCTGCCTCTGCAGACGCTCTGACTGCCGCTGCTCCTCCAGCTGCTTCCGCTTGTATTCCTGGGCCCAAGGGTAGGGAGAGAGGGCTCAGCAGGGTGTGGCCCTGAAAGTTAAGAGTCAGCATGCCCTTTCTTTTCTCCATCTGCCTAGAGAAGAAATGTCTTCCCTTGATGCTTGGGAGGGTCCCTTCCCTTGAAGTGCTCCCATCCCATTCTGGCAGAGAAGCTATGAATGCAAATCTTCCCAGAGGAAGCTGGGGGACCCCGTTACCAGCAGTAGGGCCTGTTCCTGGAGCAGCTGTTGCTGAAGGATCTCGAGCTGTCGCTGCTCCTCCTCTAGCCTGTGACGAATATACTCCTGGGGGGCAGGGGGCGGGTGGGGGGCAAAGGGCAGGGAAAGAGGAAGAGGCAGAGGAGGGGCAGCGGCGGCGGCAAAGGAGTTGGAGGAGGAGGAAAGCATCAGTGGGGTGAGGATGAGGAGGAGAGCAGGCAATAGCAGTAGAGAGGGCCGGGATGGGATGAGCCCCGCAGAGGGGAATGAGGGGGAACCCAGGATGGAGGACCCATAGGGTAGGTGCAGGGGAGAGGAGTCAGGAATGGGTAAAGAGATGGGGAATGAAGGCACAGAGACAGGAGGAGGGCAGGGAGCCAGGGTTGGGGGTTGAAGGGTGGGAGAAAACAGAGAGAAAGAGTGAAGCTGGAAAAGATAGGAGGAATCTAGGGGTAGGGAAAGAAGGGGGAAAAGGTGTTGGGGAGCAGGGGAGGCAGGCAGCAGGAGCGGGCAGGGAGGCCGGGAACGGAAGGGGTGTGTGTGGTGTGTGCTGGGGGCGCTGTACCTGCTCCCTCTCCGCCTGCCGCCTCTCTTCCTCCCGCCGCAAGGCCTGCATGTCCTCGAGGCGCCGCTGCTGCTCCTTCTCCTGCAGCTTCCGCTGCTCCCGCTCCCGCCGCTGTTGCTGTGGGTGAAGAGAGGTGTGGTCTTAAGGACTGCCCCAGACACTCAGACTGCACAGCCCTGGACATGGGGGGGCCCGCCCCCCTTCAGGCATCTCCTAGAAAAGAACCCCTGCTGGGCAGTTAAAGCAGGTCTCCTCATTAGGAGTGATGGTAAGAGAAAACGGCTTCAACTTGTTTTCAATAAACCTACCTACTCCCACACAGAAGCTGATAGGGTCCTGGGTTGAAAAAAATTTCTTGTCTAGAGGTAACTGTGGGCTTGGAACCAGAGAGGCTGAGAGGCTGACTATTGCCCCTGGAGTGGGTCAAACTGGATAATACCTTCTTCTATTCACTCCCTCTCCGAACAACCTAACCAAAGAGTCAACAAGAACAAACTCTACACACATCGCTGGCCTCTCACATCAATCTCTCCCTATAAATCCGAAGTGTGCTGTAATGATAGCCTTTGGCCACAGGATGGCAGCAGGAACCCATGCACAGAAGAGCCATCCAGAAGAGAAGGATTTCACCAGCTCCTTAAAAACATCTGAAGCTCAGGTTGCACTTGCACAATCTTTCAGACCAAGAGTCTGCTGCCCGCCTCCCCCCAGAAAAGAAAGAAAACAAAAAAGATCTCTATTAAAAAGAATTTTTCCCATCCACCTCCAATTAGTCCAACTGACAAGATTGTACTTTCCAGCAATCTAAGTGGAAACAAAAGTAAAAGGAGTGTTTTCGAAAGGATCTTCTTTCAGGTTCAGAAAGAGAAAGAGGGAAAAGAAAGGGGAAAAAAAGGAAAAGAAAAAGAAAACACAAGCCTCTAAGTTGGGGGAACTTCGCTGTTGCCTATTTGTATAATGAGGGTCTGACAGGCCATTTTCTGTTACTCACAACTACCTGAAAACAGTATTTACTAAAAGAAATTTGCACCAGGTTCTCTTGTAGCAAGCTTTCTTGCAGATTATTTTTTTTGTTCAACAAAGAGAGGGGTCTGCTTTGGGGAGCAGTATAAGGACAGTACAGATGCTTCTACTACTTAGATAATTTTGTTGTTAAGGCCTGCTTTCCATGAACTTTGGAATAATTTAATTGTTTTAACAAAAATCTCATTGAGGGCATTTTCAAAACCAGCCTATACATTTCCTTTCCCACCATGCTCCCCTGCAAAATAAATACATTTAACTACATATGCATACAGATACATATTTTTTTAATTGATGATGTCAAAAAAAAAAAAAAAGGAAAAAAAACTGCAGTTATTTAAAAATAAGATTCTCTATTAAAATGAATTTCTTCCACCCACCTCCAATTAGCCCAACTGACAAGGCTACTTTCCGGCAAATCTAAGCCCAAACAATTAAAAGTAAAAGGAGGGTCTTTAGAAGGGACTTTTTCCATGTTCAAACCGGACAGCTGCTTGATAGTCGGATGCCATAGGGGCCGGAAGTATTTGTACACAGACTCCTTGCTCCCCAAGATTTAAGGTCAATGGGGCTGGATAAACCTGGAGTGGAGGTCTCTATGTAGAAACAAGGACAGGGACAGTCCTGTCTGTAGGGAACCGGTACAGCTTTTCAGAAATGGCTCTGTTCTGAAGGGGAGCACACAGGGTTTGTGGGGGTACAGTGCGCCTGGGGCCGGGTCTCTAACAGGACAGAGCCTTTCTCTGCATGCATGAACAAAAGGGGAAGAAGCTTCTGCTGCTCCCTCTCCTCCCCGTTGCCCTAAGGGAACCAGGCCCGCCCCCAGGCCCTCGCAGGCCCCGCCCCAGAAAAGCCCTACCTCCTCAACCCTCCGACGCTCCTCCTTTTGCTCCTCAATGCGGCGCTGCCGCTGGTGCAGGAGGTGTTTGATGTGCGCCTCAGGGTCACGCTGCTGCTGCTGCTGCTGCTGCAGTTGCTGCTGTTGCTGCTTTAAAGCCTCCGAATTGCTCTTGTTCTCCTGCTGGAGCCGCAGAAATTCCCGGCGTAGCGTGGACTCACCAGGCACGTTCATGATGGAGCTGGGTCAGGGTGGCATAATGTGGGGCTGGGGTCAGAGCCCGGCCTCTTCCCACCCTCATGCCTGGGGAGCCACCTGAGCAGGCACTTCACCTGGCCCAGAGAGCCTGCCTTTGGTTGCTCCCAGGGGACCAGAAGCACTGCCCTCTCCCCTGCCCGGTCTCCAGCCCTGTCCTTCTGTAACATCCCAGACTGCAACCCTGAACCACCTTCCCACCTTCTGCTTGTTCACTCACTCCACTTTTTCTCAGTGCTTAGAGACTGTTTTAGGGTCTTCAACTCTGTACCCACCAACCCAGACTGAGAGTCCCCAAGCCAAGGACCCCTGATGTCCCCTCAAATGGAAAGTGACAGCCCCCAACCTCCACCTGCCCAGCCCCACCTTGGCTCTCCTTCTTCTCCATGGCTGTCATCCTCCTCTTCGCTGCCGCTGTACTCATATTCCGTCTCCTCTGCAGGGGGAACAGCAGGCTGTTTCCTCACCCAGTGCCCCAGACTCCCCACCCTGGGCTAGGAAAACCTTAGCTGGGGATAACCAACAAGGTCTGTCTGGATGGCCATGCACCTGGGCCCCCACTCACCTCCTTGGAGCAATGGGGTGAAAGTGGGTCTCAGGCTAGGCCTGGAGATTAGACCTCATAGTGTGGGGATGTGGTTGAATGTGTGCATACACTTTCACATGCATGTGCTCAACAGGAAGCTTTGTAAGGATGTAAAAGGCCACACTCATTTGGAAGGCTGACTTGAATCAATGGGAACAGAAAAACCTCCCTGGGGTTGGAAGTTTGGGAAGGAGATCCCTTTGGACAGGGAGCGCTGATGCCTAGGAGGGGAGCCTGAGGAGGAGCCAGGAAGAGCAAGGGCTGGTGAAGAGGAGGAGGACGGAAGTGTGTCCTGAGACCCGCCACCGCCCTCCTCACTCACTGACCTTTCTCGCCTCGCTTCTTCCGGGACCGGTCGATGTGGTCCTTGAGCTGGATGCGGACCTGCCGCTCTGTGGGTTGGTCTCGGATGAAGGGAAACTTCAGCAGCTGTTCCGTTGGTGGGCGGCTCAAGTAAGTCTTGATGAGACAGGTGTCAATGAAATCAATGAACTTCTTAGACCTGGAAACAACAGTGGTTCACACTAGGATAGCCCCTTCGGAAGGGGGCGATCAGAGGAGGAAGAGTGAGGATCGTTCATCCAAAGTCACCACGACTCCCCTCCTGTCTTCCCCAGTGCTCTGGCTGCGGCAGCACTCCCCCCAATACCTCTCCTATGGCCAGGCAGATCGAAGCCTGAACGCAGAGGGTGAAGACTGAGGTGGCCTTGTCTAGATGCCTTCCTACACACCAAACCCCCAAAGACCTACCATTTCTTGGACTTGAGCCGGGGTGGCGGGTTCCGAGGTATGAGGAAGAGAGCTCGCATGGGGTGCATGTCACACAGAGCTGGGACACAGAAGAGACACCATCAGTCCCACTGTCATGCTGAGGGCCTGAAGGAGCCCTTCTCGCCATGACCTCCCATGACCCACCGCTTTCTGGGCCCTCCCTTCTTTCCCACACTCCGCACTTACGGGGTGCTCCCTCTGCCATCTCAATGGCTGTGATTCCCAGAGACCAAATGTCACTCTATGGAGGGAGAGAAGGGGCAGATGAGTGTTCCTGACAACGCTCTCTACCTATCATCCCTGGTCTCTTCAGGATGCTTCCTGGTCCACTTCCACGTCCTTTCTTGAGGCCCCTCTCCTCTAACTCTGCACTGTCCTCCAACTCATCCAATATTCTCATTAATACTTTCTCACCATACAATGTTCCCCAACCCCTCACCGATAATACGTCATTAGACCTTCATTTTGTCCCCCAAACTGCTCAAGCTCTCGGTATTTCCAATCTTCCCATCGCCCCCATATCACTTCCTGCCCTTGGCTACCTCCATGCTCCACACTTTCTGCTCCATACCCTGTAATCATAGGTCGCATCAGGGTTCTCATCACAGGCGATGACCTCCGGGGCCATCCAATAGGGGGTCCCAATGAAAGTGTTCCGCCTGCCTACGGTGCGGTCCAGCTGAGCACTCACCCCAAAATCCACTGGGGAGACACAGAGGAAGGGGTTGTACCAGAGTGTCACGTCTGCTCCCCTCACCTCAGACTCACATGTGTATGCCCCAGGGCAGCTAAGGTCCTTGCCCTACCCAGACACTCCCCAGGACCTCTTCCACCCCATCGACATCCTAAAGAACCTGACCTAGTCTTCCTATATCTTGGGGGAAAATCAAGGTGAAAGGACCAAGGGACAACATCCCAGATCAAAATATCTCATCACCCCAGAGGAACCTGCACAGCACCTAGACATAACAAGTAGCAAGGAAAAAATGTCCTGAGTGATTTTCAGCAGAACGCAGGGCATTGTAGGGGAGGAGATGGGGAAAGGAGCAAGTGTCCCAGCCAACAGGTAGTGGGAATTGAGCCACCACAGGGAAAAAAAAGGGCCTCTCATTCTGTCCCGGAGGTAAAAGGACCCCATCTGCCTAAAAGGAATCAGCGCACCTAGCTTGACCTCAGCATTCTCTGTCAGCAGCACATTCTGCCCCTTGATGTCTCGGTGGATCACCTTGTGGGCATGGAGATGGGCCAGACCCTGGGGTAGGAGAGTGGGGAAAATTAGCCCTGGTGTTGGAGGTAGGAGGAAAGAACGAGGACTTGGACTAGGATGAGGGGAGGGGAAGTCATCAGTCTGGATGGGTCTGGGCTGAAGGAGTCGCTCTCAATCATGTGCCCAAATGCAGGCTGGGCTTTCCTGGGGGAGCTTCCTCAGAGTGGTAGCTCCCAGGAATTCCCAGCAGCTGAGGGGAGCAAGTGGAGAAGTGGCAGAGTGTGGAAACAGAGGTGCTTCTTTCCAACAGTTTGAGAATCCCCAAGGTTGGGAATCTGTCTCCACCCGCCACCCCGATCAGGCCATCTCCTCCTCAGTGCAGGGAGGGTCCATGCCCAGGACCAGGCAGCGAGGGGAGGGGCTTGGTGCTCACCCGGAGAATCTCCCTGCAGATGTAGGCAATACAGTCCTCCTTCAGGGTATTCCCTTTTGTGTTCTTTACCAGGTCTGTCACAGAACCAGCACCACAAAACTCCATCACCAGCTATGGTCCCAGGGAGCACCAGAAGGAAAAGCATCAGTCAGTCAAGGCCTCCTTCCCCTGGCAGGCCCCTGGAGGAGAACCAGAGGCCGTGGGGCCAAAACTGGTACAAACTGGAGGGCAGGGGCCATGTGATCCCTTCTCAAAGGCGAAAGAATTCCCTGAGATTAGGAGAAAAAGGGGAAGGTAATACAGTCGGAAAAGACAGGGAAGGTGGGTATGGGGAGATGGTCTGGATCCAGAGTAGGAGTACAGGGAATCCCTGAAATTATAGACAAAATAACGTGGGCATGTGCATCTTCCTTGGGGAAGGGTCTGATGTTCTCCTAAGATCTTCACTGGGATCCAAAACTCCAAAATGATTAAGAACTGGTGCTCTGGACCAGGGTTGGCAAACTATGGCCAATGAGCTAAATGCTGTGTTTACATTTTTAAATGGCTGCAAAGTCAAAAGAAGAAACATATGGAATTCAAATTTTAGTGTCCTAAATAAAGGTTTTGGGGGATATAGGGATGACTATTCACTTATGTATTGCCTGTGGCTGCTTTGATGGTACAATGGCTGAACTAAGTAGTTATGACAGACACTATGACCCCACAAAGCTCCAAATATTTACTATATGGCCTTTTACATAAAAAGTTTGCCAACCCCTGACCCAGAGGCAAGAAAGGGAGAATCAGCAATTGTCCAGGTCTGCTAGAGACAAAACAGTGCACAGTGTCTACCAGAAAGCTGTAGGAGGGAACCTGGTAGCACTTGGGAGAAACTCTGCAAACAGAGGCAGGGCCAAGGCAAGGAGAGGAGGGGTACTCCTGGTGGCACCTCTAGAGAACCACTGAGATCCAGAGGCAGGTGCTGAGTGGGAAGTCCCCCTGGGGATCAGCAGGCCCTTCCAAATGTTTTCATTGTATGTTTTCTACAAGCCACACCCAACACTGAAAATGGTTAGATGTATGGATATTTGCATATGCAATAGCGATGATTTGCATATGCCCCACATCTAGGCCTCTCCCTGGACAGAACACAATGGGAGGCCAATGCCTAACAGGTCCAGAAGCGGGTGCCTGGTCACTAGCACCTGACTTCCTGTCTTAAGGATCTCTCACAACACACATCTGGCAAGTAAACCTACCTGACACATTACTTACCTTTATTTGTGTGTCATAAGAAAGACAAGAGACAGACAGACAGACACAGAGAGAGGGGGAGAGAGAGGGAGAGAGGGAGAGAGAAAAAAAGACTAAGTGCCTAGGAGGCAAGGGCCATGACTTATGCTTATCTATACAGGGCACACAGAGGGTGCTCATTAAGTACTCATCTGGAAGCTGCAGGGAAAGGAGACCTGGCATGAGCTCCAATCCCCAACCCCCCTAACCCCACCAAGCCATCACCATCACCATGTTCCCTGCTGCTCTCTCCTTGGGACTGGATGAATACCAGAGTGGGGGAGACTGAGGAAATCAGCTGGCACCAGTGCCCAGGTAAGGAGGGCAAATGACTTAGGAATGTTCTAGGCCAGGAGGGAATTTCGGGGAGAGCAAAAGAGCTACAGCAAGCTCTGGTTAGAACAATGATACAGAAGGGCTTGTGCACTGCCCAAAGGGGTCCAAGCCCCATTGCCTCCCACAAATATTTTAGTCTATTGCTTTCCCAGGAGCTGTCAAGGCAGGAGAACTGATGGACTAACCTCCCTGTGGTCTCTTCCAGCCCGTGCTAGGATTACATTGCTCGCTACTTATGAAGTGCCTGCTGGTCACAGGGTAAGGTGCTGGTCAGGGCAAAGGTAGGGGCAAACCTCAGAACCTTTGTCATCAAAACACCCAGAGAACAAGAGACTACAAAGTGTGTGTGTGTGGGGGGGGGTTCTGTGTGAGTCAAGAGGTTTGTCAAACTAGACACAGGAGAGGCTGTATAGACCGAAGGGAGGACTAGCAGGAGAAGACTGTACACTGATGCTAAGTTCCTAACAAGCAGCCTGGAGACAGGGAAGGGGCAAGGAGGGGCAGGGGGGCAGGCCAGAAGACACTTACCCAGAGCTGGTCATCATTTCCAGGGGGGCTCTTCTTGATGAAGGCCCCATAGTAGGTGGCAATATTGCGGTGGTGAGAGTATTTTTTCAACATGTTAATCTCCTGTTTAATCTCTTCTTCTTCGTCCTAGGTGAATGTGAGGAGGTGAGCCCCTTCTCAATGTTCTGACCCACCCTCTGCCTCATGTTGCTCCCTACCTCTGTGACATCCATGACCTTGATGGCAGCCAGCTGCCCAGTCTTGACATGCCGACCCTGCAGACAGAGAGATGGGTATGGAGGGATCTGGGTCCATGCTCAGGGAGTGCTTGATCCGATGAGAGGTCACGCCTATTGGCTGTTTTCTGTCTTAGAAGGTGGCCCTTATGGTGGCTGGACCTTAATTTATGGATTGTCACAGGGGTAGACAGTGGGTTACAGAAAAACTTCCAAGCCTGGTTTTCCAAGCACTGTGCTTAATAAAGAGTCTCCTCCCTTAAAACACTGAAGAAATATGAGTGAGAAACACTATGTTCTGTTCCAGTGTCTGTGGCTTGGACTTCCCAGTTTGAAAGCTAGAGCGGGGAGTAAAAGATACCTTCTCCATCCTCAGATGGAGCTGGAGGGAGCTGATGGCCCCATCACTAGTGCTAATGGGATGAAACTTCTCCTTTTAGAGTATGTCCCTGACACTCCCCCTCCTCCTCCCTCCTTCTGAAATTCCTAGCAGGAGCTGTCTCAGGCTTGGACAGGAAAGTCCAAGTCTTCCTGGGGAAGAGCAGAGTGAGAGAAGGCAGCCTCTCATGAGGACAAACATGGGTACTGCCAACCCATTAATTATTTTTATCCTCAGCAGTGTCATTCAAGACCCCAAGCCCAGAGTAAGGCAGGTGGTCCCAGTGACACTGGAAACAGGCCCCCGAGATGCAGAGAAGACTTGTGAAAAGACCCAGCATCATGTCCGGAGACAAGCGGGCATGTGCTGTGGGGGCCTCCAGCTCTGGGGTAGCATCCGCCTTGACCATCTCTCTGCTGCCACCACCTCCCCCCATTCAAGTGTGACCAGTGGTCAGGCCAGTGAGAGGGCTGGGCTAGCCAGACTAAAAAAGCTGCAATCAGTGGCTGAAGAAATGCTACTTCTGTAGGAGAGAGGCAGCCTCAAAAGCCTGAGCTCTAGCTCCAGCCCCACTGCAGGCCAGCTGCAAGAGCTCAATAAGCCACTTCCCTCTTCAGATCACTCATGAGATCCCACCTACTCCAAGTCCTGGGTCTCTCTGTGGTCTAGGGAGAAGCCAAACCTGCACCTGCCTTGAGCTCTGCTCTGAACTCCCAGGGAAGTTCTTACACACATATCTCCATATGCTTCAAGTCCCGTTCTCACGCCAGCTTCAGCTCCAGATCATTCCTGCCATACCCAGGACCAGTTAGTTCTAAACTCAGGCAGAGGCCAGCAAAAACACCCTACTTCGTGCTGCTTTCTTCCCTCATTACTTGTATTCTCTTCTCCTCTCTCTCCCCCCTTTCCCAGGGGCCCCAGCCTCTGCAATCTCTCATAGCCCCTCAGATCTCCTGACTTGGGGCCCACTTTTTCCACCCTGCTTGAGAGGGTTTGTTTTTGCACTAGAGTCTCACCTTGTACACCTGTCCATAGGTTCCATTGCCGACCACCTCTACCAGCTCAAAGATTCCAGCAGGGTCCTAGGGGAGGGCAGGGGAGGAGGAGAGAAAGAGTAAGGTCAGGACTTCAGCAAAAGCTTATGGAGCTGGTGGGGGAAAGAGGGCTTCGATTGGGAAAGGAGAGTGAAGACTAGTATATAATGAGGGGTCTATAGGGGGAACTCTGAAGGCCAGCCAACCTTTTCCTGGATTGGTTCAGAGTTCATGTTCTATAGGAAGAGTCAGGAGATGAGAGAAAACAGAAGCTTGAGTCTAGTTGGCTTTTCAAAGACATGCTCCTCATTTCAAACTCAATGACAAACTCTGAGAGTGTATGTAGCCTATCTGCAGAACGGGGTGCCCAAGCACCCATCTCTGGGGTTGGTGTCAACTTTAAATGAGGCCATGCCCATAAAATGGCTATGTCAGTACGTGGCACAGAGTGTGTATGTAATAAGTTACTTACAATTATTATTATTATCTTATTTTTTAAAAGCAGGGGTGAAGAAAGCTAGCAGGGAGTTGGAATTTTAAAGTCACCATCCTTTTGTCCTTGTCCCCCTTCCCAGTCCTCCTGAAACTGAGGGCTTCCCAGAGCCAGTGTTTGTGGCATTTGGGAGAGCAGAAGGAACCTCCAGGTGGGGAGAGAAAGCGGGTAACAGTGAGAGGGCCGTGGGGAGAGGCAGAAGAGAAGGGAGAACTTTCAGTTCCTGCTTTCCTGAGCCAAGCAGTGCCAGGAGGAGAGGGCCCGCAGGGCTCAGACAAAGCCTCCAAAGAGGCTCATCACCGGCTGGACAGAGAGCAGGCAGCCTGGCTGAGCAGCACAGCTGCCTGGGAGGCCGCCCACACTCTCCTGGCAAGACTTCTTTTTTGAGAGAGAGAGAGAGAAGCTGGGAGGTGGAGCTGCAAGCTTGAGAGCAAGCCTGGCCCCAGTGCTGTCCATACTCCTGTGCTCCCCCGAGACTAGGCAGGCCCTCCTGCCATCTGCAGGACTGAGAGGTGAGGCACAAAGTGAGAATGTCACTTAAGAAACAAACTCCCCAGGCAATGCTTGGGCCTCTATGCTGATAATTCTAAAAATATAAAATCTAATTTCTCCCTGATTTTGAAAACCAATATAGGATTTCTAAAAAAACAAACCAAAAACATCCCCCAAATAAACCCAAAAATCCTTTACCCTCATCCACTGATAGGCACATAGAATAACTTGGGCATGTTGGGGACTAGGGAGACACCAGACTGAGGCACTGTACACTGTTTCTGTCCATTTTCTCAGCTAGGAAACTGGAGGACTGGAAATACACTTCCCCTATCAGAGCATGTACTATATGCACTGTAACTGTGTACGAGGTCAGACAATTAATTTCACAAACTCATCCTACGAAAAGTGCTACACACCTCGCAGCTGAATATCACTATGGTCACCTTCGAAGTACTCCCCTCGGGAAGCTATGCACCAATACCCGCACCTAGTCCCCCCATGCAAAGCAATTCTGGAACTCTTTTTCTGGAATGGCCATCAGAACTGTCATCGTACCCAAAAATCTAACAATTAGTTTGCGAACTTGCCACCATGCGTTTACGTTTGAAGCACTGTACAAACAAACCTTGCCAAGGTTATGACACCTTACCAAGTTGTTTGTACAGTGCTGCTAACACAAGCACACGGTGGCAGTTGTCAGATTTTGGGTACAATGACAAGCTCTGATGGCCATTCCACAAAAAGAGTTCCAAAACTGCTTTGAAGAGTGGACTAGGTGCTGGAGTCAGTGCACAGCTTCCCAAGGGGAGTGCCTAGACCGTAGTGATATTCAGCAATGAGCTATGTAGCACTTTTTCTAGGATGAGTTCACGAAATTAACTGCCTGACCTTGTATTTACTTGTCTGTAAATTCCTAGAGGAAAAGGGACTAAGGCCTCCTTGCTCTCCAGTGTATCCAGCATCTAGCCCAGGGCCTAGTACATACAACAGCCTAAAAGAGGAGGGTTCTTCCTATAAACTCTGAAGGGGCCTAGGCGGACGAGACCAAGAATTCTATTGTTCTATGTTCAGTTACTCAGTTGTAGCTAAAGTTACAAATAAATAAATAAAGCCTTGAGC
The DNA here is from genome assembly GCA_004026885.1 of Lyroderma lyra. Lineage (NCBI taxonomy): Eukaryota > Metazoa > Chordata > Mammalia > Chiroptera > Megadermatidae > Lyroderma > Lyroderma lyra. The sequence continues at coordinate 125,982 of PVJL010003731.1, read as the reverse complement.
AGGTCTAAAAAACACAGCAGGTCCCACAGGAAAGGAAGATATTGTCACTGCAGTGCAGGGGGCTAATGAGAGATTTGTCTGAACCTGAGAGCTGCAAGGAACCTGGAAGAAGGTGTCTTGCCTACCTGCAAGACAGGAAAAAAGGATTTGTGGTCATGATTTTCTGGATACTCCTAATCGAGAGAGAAAACACGACGGGCCTGTTAGAGCCATGATGATATACCACCATCAACTCAAATCAGCACAAGCAGATTTAACTTCGTAATCGTACCAAATCTGTCTCCTTCCCTGTGTGTGTAGGAGGCACTTGGGGATGAAAAGAACAATCTTTGAGGTCAGACATACTGGGTTCAGATATTGATTTAACGGTTTCAAGCCTGCTTCCCGACCCACAAGCAACGATGACACCTACATGGAAGGTGTGACACAGCAGTCGTGGTCCTTAACGCCCTCCACAGGACACACTCCAGAGGCCAGCCCCCTCCACTTTTTAAGAGCAGCTCCGATTTCCACACCCAAATCCTGCATCTGTACCATCCTCGACTCTGCTTCCTCCTTCCTTCTCCACGTCACATCTATCCTTTCTCCCTTCAAAATGTCCATTTGTCTCTTCGTCTCGATTCCTGAAGCTGCAACCCAGACTAAACCTGTTCTCTGCTTGCTCCTGGAGCTCCTGCCTCACCACTCTTCTTCCTTCTGCTGCCACCACCCAATTTAACCCTCCCACCACGGTGCTTTACTAATTTTACAAGGGCTGTCCAGAAAGTATCCAGCCACAAACCATTCTCGTTATATTGATAATGGCTGAATTTTTTTCCGGACAACCCTCATACCCTTCTGCCCAAAACCAGAATGGTTCCCCACTGCTTACAGGAGAGAGTTCAAACACCTCAGCCTGATAGTGAAGTTGCCCCATCATTAGCCTACAAATAAATATTTTCTGAGCGAGTGAGTGTCTATATCTATCTTGCACTGAGCTAGGCCCTAATCAGGGAAAATCTATAAGGCAACTTTCTTTTCTTTCATTCATCTATTAAATATTTATTGAAAACCAACTGAGTGACGACTCCTCACAATGGGGAGCTCAGCGATACATGAGGAACATGGAAGGTCACTCAAGGACCTTCTAACTTTACAGACAGGCCAAGTATCCTAACGTGGACACACAGCAGTATATGATTATATGCCATAAGAGCAACTGCAAACACTTAAGGCGTTAAGAAACTGCTTGGTATAGTGGGAAGATCACTTTCCGGGAAGAACTTCAGCATTAGCTGTGTGTCTCTGAGGAGGTATGAACTATTTGGGGGTTTCACCTTCCTCACACAAACTAAGAGGGAGTTGGACTGGATAAAAAGTCTGTTTCAGGGGGTTCCCTGGTGGTGTAGTGGCTAGGCTTTGACGCTCTCGACGCCGTGGCCTGGGTTTGATTTCCAGCCAGGGAACCACCAAAAAAAAAAAAAAAAAGTCTGTCTCATGGTTTCAGGGGACAGAATTAAATTCAGGTTGGAAATCTCAGGCAGGCTCCCCAGGGGAACTAGGCTTTGGAGGCTGGCTGAGTTTTCAACTGCTGATAAGAATTTATGAGTGGGGAAGGCCATGCTGCTGAAGAACAGCAGTTTGGGTTTAGATGGTTGAGTTTGAGATGTTAGGGGACATGTAGGAGTAAATGTCCATCAGGCAGTTAGAAACAAGCGTCTGGAGATGAAGACTTCCAGGACGTTCACGAGTGTGAGAGCTGGAGACAGGAAAGAAGATGTCCAGGGAGAGTGCACAGGGAAAAAAAAAGAATAAAAGAGCCAACGCTAGCCTCTGAGGAACAGCCACATGCTACACACTGGAAAGAAGACTAACACCAGACACAGAGACGGTCATAGAGGACTCAGAAAAACAGCACTGGCCCTAGCAACTAGAAAACCTCTGGGAACCTCTGTGGGAACTGCTGCTGACAGCAGAAGGCCAGAGGAGGAGACAGGGGGCAATGAGGAAGTGAAGGTTATGGGTACAATACCCTCTCTAGAGAAGGCTAAGTTTGAGAGGAAAGGGGAAAATCAGATGATGGGTAGAGGAGGCAGCATGGCCAGACAAAAAAGTTTTCAAAATAGGGGAGCTCTCTCATGCTTGTAGGAGGAAGCCAGAAAGAAAGGAGACTGCGGGTGCTTGATGAATTGATTTTTTTAATGATATGCATGTATTCCATAGTATGCAAACTGTATCTTCCACTGGTTTACACAGCGATAAAATACAACAGTACCTATTTCTCTCTTCTACACATATCCAGATTCAGAATGCTCAGAAATGCATCATATTAAATATTTATTTAAATATGATTTATGCATTGATCTGGCTGCAAATGTGGACCTATCAATTACGTGCCTATGTTGCTTTGTCACCCTGTTTGATGGCAATTTAGAAGAGGCGTCTGCAGAGGGAAGTGCACAGTTCCTGGGAAGTCACCAGGTGGTCCTGAATTGCCCCCTGCAGGTAGACACAGCTCTGCAACAATGCTGCTATAGGTCTTTTTCCCCTCTTTCTCTTGGTGCTCAGACTGTTCTCAGCAGTCTGATCCTTGTCCAGTCAGCTGCTGGGGATGGGGATAAGGGTATGGATAACTAACGAGAGGAGGGAGAGAGAAGGACAGGAAGAGATGAAAAGTAGATACTGGTCTGTTGAGGTAAAGAGGAAGGAAGATGAGGGAGCTCCATAAATACCTAATGACCTTGACTTTAATGATTATATGAGAGGAAAGATCATATGCTAAGTAGGAGGAGGGGGCCTGAATGACATGGAAAAGCTTGGGAACAGATGCTACACAGGGTGTTTTAAGGTAGTGGTTCTCAAATATTGTAATATGTAAGAATCACCTGGGAAGCAGATGCCTAAGATCTGCTTCCAGAAACTGATTTAGCACCATAGATCTGTAGTGAGAAGCAGGAATTTGTATATTTAACAGTTCTGCTGGGCAATTCTAATGCAGAGGGCAGTGGACTCATTCTGAGGAACACTGTACTTTAGGGAGTTAGTAACAGGTAAATGGAAGGTGTAGGACTTACAAGGAGCAGTAGGGATCTGAGTGAAGTCAGGCAGCCTGAGCAGTGGTCAGGAGACCAGCATTACTCTGGGTGATCAACTACTGCTCTTATCTATATTAGCTCTATGGTGCCTCTAGCCTTACTGTCCATTTTCTACTATGTTCAAGTGCCCAATCATGCCTAAAAATCACCTCTTTCCTGTCAGTCAAGCCAAATCCCAAGGTTTTGTTTGTTTGTTTTGGTTGGTTCCCTGAGCAGGGACCTAACCCAGGCCATGGTGGTGAGAGTGCTGAAGCCTAGCCACTACACCACCAGGGAATCCCCGCAAGGTTTTTTTAAGGATGTCTTTCTTCCCTAACTACTATAGTCTACCACAAGGTATCCCATCCATGATTTTCAACTTCAATTTCACACATTAATTTCATTTCCACTGCGAGTTTAAGTGCTAGCCAGGGCAATTAGGCAAGAAAAGGAAATAAATGCATTTGAATTGGAAAAGAAGAAGTAAAGCTATCTCTATATATAGATGTCATCATCTTTTTTTTTGGGGGGGGGGGGCTTGATCAGAAAGACTTGGGCCCTAGATGTCATAATCTTTTTTTTTTTTTTTTTTTTGGTATGTGAGTAGTTCCCTGGCTGGGAATCAAACCCAGGCCGCAGCGTTGACAGCGCCAATATTGAAGCCTTAAGCCACTACACCACCAGGGAACTCCGCTGTTTCATAATCTTGTACGCAGAAAATCCTAAGAAATCCACTAAAAATCTCTTAGTTCAGCAAGGTTGCAGGATACAACTGCATTTCCATATACTCCAATAAATAACACAAAAAATAAAATTAAGGGGTTCCCTGGTGGCCTAGTGGTTAGGATTTGGTGCTCTCACCACTGTGTCCCAGGCTCAATTCCCAGTCAGGGAACCACCAAAAAATAAAAAAAATAAAAAAAAATTAATAAAAAAAATTTTTTAATTTAAAAATAAATAAATAAATAAAATTAAGAAAAAACAATTCCATTTACAAAAATCATCAAAAGAATACATTTAACCAAAGAAGTATTAGACATGTACACTTAAGACTACAAAACATGGCGAAATTAAAGAACACCTAAGTAAATGGGAAATTATGCCAAGTTTATGGATCAGAAACTGACAAGTTTATCCTAAAAATCATATTGAAATGCAAGGGATACAGAAGAGACAAACAATCTTGAAAAAGAAGAACAAAGTTGAAGGACTCACACTTCCCAAACTCAGGATGTCCAATCTTTTGACTTTCCTGGGCCACATTGGAAGAAGAATTATCTTGGATCACACATAAAATACACTAACACTAATGATAGCTATGAGCTTCAAAAAAAAGTTGCAAAAATATCTCATACTGTTTTAAGAAAGTTTAAGAATTTGTGTTGTGCTACATTTAAAGCCATCCTGGGCCGCATGCAGCCCCACAGGCTGGACAAGCTTGCTATAGAGCTACAGTAATCAAGACAATGTGATACTGGCATAATGACAGACATACAGATCAATGGTCTAGAACTGAGAGTCCATAAAGAAACTCTTAAATTTATGGTCAATTACTTTTTGACAAGAGTACCAAGACCATTCAATAGTCTTTTCAACAAACAGTGCTAAGGCAACTGGATATCCACATGCAAAAAAATGAAGTTGAACCCCAACTTCATACCATATAAAAAAAATAATAGGGAGTTCCTTGGTGGTGTGGTGGCTTAAGGCTTCATCGCTGGTGCTGTCAGCGCTGCGGCCTGGGTTCGATTCCCGACCAGGGAACTATTCACATACAGAAAAAAATAATAATAATAATAATAATAATAAAAATGGATCACAGACCTAAAAATGTAAGAGCTAAAACCATAAAAGTCTTAAAAGAAAACTTTTAAGGAGTAAATCTTCAAGAGCCTGGACTAGACAATTGTTTCTTACACAAGCAATAAAAACAATACAAGTAACAACAACAACAAAAAAAAGATAAATTGGACTTCATCAAAATTAAAAACTTTTGTGCTTTAAAGGATACCCACCAAGAAAGTGAAAAGACAACCCATAGAATGGGAGAAAACATTTGCAAATTATATATAAGATAAGGGACTTAAATCTACAATAAAGGACTTACATCTGATAAGACTTGTATCCAGAATATAAAAAGGACTCCTCAATAATAGAACAATCAAAAGACAAACAACACAATTTAAAAATGGGCAAAGAATCTGAATAGATGTTTCTCCAAAGAAGCTACCGAGTGGCCCATAAGCACATAAAATGATGTTCAACTTCATTCGCCACTAGGGAAAGTGTCAAGATACCACTTCACACCCACTAAGATGGCTAGAATCAAAATGATGGACAATAACTGGTGAGGATGTAGAGAACCTGGAACCTTCATACATTGCTGGTGGGAATATAAAATGAAGTCACTTTGGGGAGTTCCCTGGTGGCGTAGTGGCTAAGGCTTCGACGCTCTCAATGCCATGGCCTGGGTTCTATTCCCAGCCAGGGAACCCCCCCCCCAAAAAAAAGAAGTCACTTTAGAAAACAGTTTGGCAGTTCCTCAAAACCTACAACAAAAAGTTACAGGTGACCTAGCAATTCTACTCCCAAGAGAACTGAAAACATATATCCACACAAAATTTTGTACATGAAATGTTCACAGTGGTATTAATTCATAATAGTCAAAAGTAGAAACAACCTAACTGTCCATGAACTGATGAGTGGATAAATGTAGTATATCCATACAATGGGACATTATTTGGCAATAAGAAAGTATGAAGTAATGATACATGCTACAACATGGGTGAACCTTGAACACATTATGCTAAATTGAAGGCAGTCAATATTGTATGTCTCCATTTATGTGTAAATGCCCGCTATAGGCAAATCCATGAAACAAAAAGTAGATTATTGGTTCCCAGGGGCTTGATAGAGATGGGATAGGGTAATGACTGCTAATGGGTACTGGGTTTTGGGGCTAAATAAAATGTTCTGATATTGGATAGCAGTGATGGCAGGTCTGTAGATACACTAAACCACTTTTAAAGGATGAATTTGGTAGTATGTGAATTATATATCAATAAAGTTGTTATTAAAAATAGTAATCCTAAAGAAATTTAAAAGGTACTAACTTCTAGTTATAAAATAAATTAAGTCATAGGGATGTAATGTATAGCATGGTGACTATAGTTAATAATACTATACTGCATATTTGAAAGTTGCTGAGAGTAAATCTTAAAATTTCCCATCACAAGAAAATTAAAATTTTCTAAATATGTATGGTGACGGATGTTAACCGATCTATTGTGATGACTGTTTCCTGATATATTCTTGTCAAGTCCTTGGGATTTACACCTGAACCTAATACAGCAGACTCTCAGTTAACTGGCACCAATGAGGATCGGTAGATACCGGATAAATATAAGTGGACTCTCCATTAACCAGAGCTCAAGCAAAATTTTTTTGCTGGTTGCTTGAGTTCCAGTTAACAGAGAATCTATTGTATAATGTTGTATATCAATTACATCTCAATAAAAAATAATATCCCAAGAGCACCTCTCATAGCACTCAATAAATCATTGTTGATTAGTGACAGTTTCCACTCTAAGAAAACTACCCTACTAACATGAAGGGAGCTCTCAAAGTGCTTCTGGTCTAATAACACAAATGAAAAAGTCCTGAGACAAACACAGAAAATGACGAAATACAACCACTTATATGATTAAGAGTTAAGCAACTTGGTTTCTATTCTTGGCTCTGCTGCTAACAGGCTGTGTGTTTGGGGGGAAGTTACTTACCCTCTCTGGGTTCCCTTTCAACAAGACAGGAAACCTTTCTAGTTCTAACTTTATGATTCTAAATGCTCAAGTCCATCCATACTCCATTAAGCTCCCAACCTAATGACTATGTATTATTACTTCCTTACTGTGTGCCAGGAGCTGTGTTAGGCTCAGAAATATGGTAGTGAATAAAAATGGAGAAGTCTATGTAATGGTGTTAATATTCTCATGGAAGAGGCAGATATTAAACATTTCAACAACTAATTGTTTATTTACCACTGTTGTACATCTTACATGCTATGGAGAAGTACTGGGCGCAAAGAGAACAAACTTGACCAAGTCTAGGGAATTACGGAAAGGTTCACTCAGGACAACATATTTATACTGGGGTTAAAAGCATTCCCAGTACTACTCTCCTCTGAGCAATGAATGCTATTATATGTCCCATCCTTATGGCCTTTATCTTTATGATCTTATGAGCTCTCCCAGATTTTCTGTCTCAGAGGTCTTTCTCATTGCCTACCCTCCCCACATCTCCTTAATAATTAAATAGCTAGCCATTTTTGAGCATTTTGTTTCTGCTGAGCACTTTAGAACTATAACCTCATAACAAACTTTGAAGTTGGTGTTCTTGGTACATTTATTTCACAGGTAAAGGAAGTTTAGAACAATTAAATGACTTGCCCAGAGTTACAGACAGCCAGGAAGTGGTGGACCTCAGCAAGATTTGACCTCAAAAATTTGACTCCAATGCCTGCTTTGCCCTGTTTACAGCGCCTGTTGCCCAAGGGACCATGTTTTCAACCATTTGATTCCTTTGTTGCCCCAGACATAGCTCATGAGTCCAAGAAAAGGGTTCCTGATCCAAGGATAGCCAGTCCAAGACTGAAGAGAAAAGATGAACAAGGACAAATCTGAGAGGACAAATCCCCTCTCAGACTTTCCAACTAAAACCCAGAGGGAAGATGCCAGTTAGTACACAGAGTCAGGGCTGGAGAGGCCATTATTATCTCAGGTGAAGGAAAGCTGAGAACAAAGCACAGAGGACAAAGCAGAGTGGAGGGAGAGGGAATGAGAGCAACAGGGAGAGACATGGAAGGAGAGAGATTGACTGCTTTGTGCTAGCTGTTCCCCAGTGTTACTGTGAATCCAGAATGACTCTACAGATCCAGTTCCAAGGAACTGGCTATGCTGCAGTTCTCCTGCTCAGATGTCAATGAGATTCTGAACCTCAAAGCAAACAAAAATTCATTTTGATAGCTAGCACTGTTCTAAGAGCTTTAACACATACCACAAAACTCCATGACATTGATATTTTATTATTATTCCCATTTTACAGATGAGGAAGCTGAGGCTCAGTGAAGGTAACCTGCCCAAGCTCAAACAGCAAATTCAGTGGCAGAGCCAGGATTTGAACACTTACGGCCTGGCTCCAGAGTCTATATTTCTATTATCCCTTTATTTGACACTAGCTTGAGCAGGTTCCTTGCAATCAAACAAGCTAGACCACAACATCATTATTTACCTTCTCACATGATTATGTCTCAACTTCCCAAGTAGAACAGAATCTCTTTAAGGGCAGGACTCAGGTAGTAGTACTTGGGTACTAGAGAGTATGAGAGTTGTGCTGATATGGGTGCCTGAATGGAAAATAACAGCAGTTATGTACCTGTGCAGATCAGAATCTGTCCTATACAAAACTACTTCTATTACCTAGTAAGCATGTGGACTAACATTCTGTGGCTGCTTGCTTTCACTCACCAGAGCTGATGTTACTAAGCATTTCTTATCCTCCATATTTTATATACATTAAAACATTATAAAGACTTTCAATGACAGAAAGGCTGTGGAGGGCACCATAAAAGTGCTAGAATCAATTACTGAAGAGTAGGGCTATGAGACAATTGGCAGACCCCCCTCATGTAGGTCAAAAACAGTCAGAGATATATTACATTGCACTGTGCTTTACACTGCATCATGTCACTTACAATTTATAATACACATATTCAGGTATGAAAAGATAGCACTGATATTAACTGCAAAAAGTCTCTGGATAAATGCCTCTGTGTTTATGTATAATGTTCACTACAAGGGACTGTGTCTCCCATCCATTTAAGATTGCCGTGCACACAGTTAATGATAGGCAGCTCATTCAGGATGTTACCTTTACAAGACTTGGGAAATGCCTGTTGCCTATTCTACTTCCTTCATAGCACAAGGTTTGTTTCTGGGTATACATGAGGTACTCAGATGATTGTTGATTTACTGTTTAAATGCCAGACAGGGCAAGGATTGGGTCAAGGAATGCCTTTTGGAAGAGTTGAGGATAAAGAGCTGGAACTTGTGGGTAAAGAGGAGACGACACAGCCTGAGGGTGGGCAAGGGGGCAGAAAGGAATGAGTTTTCCTTTTAGACTCTTCCTCTGTCTTAAATTCACCTTTAATGTTTTAAGTGTGTTAATCTCCCCAGCTACAGCCCAAGAAGTTCAGGAAGGCACTACCTAATGCAGGGGTGTCCAACCTTTTGGCTTCCCTGGGTCACATTGGAAGAAGAATTGTCTTAGAACACACATAAAATACACTAACACTAATGATAAGTGATGAATGAGGGAAAAAAAAAGGTCTGTGCATAATTTTCGTAATGTTTTAAGAAAGTTTACAAATTTGTGTTGGGTAGCATTCAAACCCATCATGTGGCCAGTAGGCTGCAGGTTGGACAAGCATAACCTAATGCTTCAGAATCTCTCCAGCATTTGGCACATGTTATGTGCTCAATAAAGGTAAGTTGAACAATGATTAGGCACAGCACCTTGATTCTCCCTATATGCCGACTTACACCTTTATCACAGGGCTCTGCTCACTAGAACTAGCCGGGAGAGCACTGAGCACAAACTGGCCTTGAATGCTTTCCTTCTTGCTCTGCTGACCCTCAGGAGACTCCCTGGACCCTACGCACAGCTCATATCTGAATAAAGAACTACAGGGAAATGGTGGATATTGCTCTGACAAACAGCAAGGCAGTTAGTCTGATTCCTAGGATCCAGCACCAACTGACATACATTTTCCTTTCCCTTCCCTGAAACCAAGAAGTCATTTTAATGCAGCAGTAAGACTAAGATAAGGTTAAAATGAAGACCACGATATTGGTAGAAAAAAAGACACACAGAACAATGGAACAGAACTGAAAACCCAGAAATAAACTCACAAACATATGGACAGATAATTTTTGACAAAGAAGAGAAAAATATACAATGGGGAAAATAAAGCCTCTTTAGTAAATGGTGCTGGGAAAACTGGAAAACCACATGCAAAAGAATGAATCTGAACTGAGAACTCTCACCATATACCAAAATTAACTCAAAATGGATTAAAGACCTCCACATAAGACTCAAAATAATAAACTCTATACAAGAAAACTTAGGTACTAAACTTAAGACCTTGGGTTCAGGGAGGACTTTATGAACCTGACCATAAAGTCAAGGGAAGTAAAAGCAAAAATAAATGAATGGGACTATATCAAACTAAAAAGGTTCTGTGCAGCAAAAGAAACCATCAACAAAGCAAAGAGACAATCAACTGAATGGAAGAAAATATTTGCAAACAATGCCTCTGATTAGAGGCTAATATCTAAAATATATAAAGAACTCATACAACTCAACAACAAAAAATCCAAACAATCCAATTAAAAAATGGGCAGAGGAACTGGACATTTTACCCACAAAGATATACAAATGGCTAACAGATTTATGAAAAAAATACTCAATTTCACTAGCTATCAGGGAAATGCAAATCAAAACCACAATGAGATACCACCTCACACCTGTTAGAATGGCTGTTATCAACAAGAAGGAATAACAAGTGCTAGAGAGGCTGTGGAGAGAAAGGAACCCTCATATACCGATGATGGGAATGCTACTGGTACAACTGCTAGGGAGGACAGTATGGAGGTTCCTCCAAAAATTAAAAATAGAGTTACCATATGACCTGGCAATCCTCCTTCTGGGTATCTACCCCCAAAATTTGAAAACCTTTGTCCGCAAAGATAAATGTACTCGAATGTGCATTGCAGCACTATTCATAGTGGCCAAGTCATGGCAATAGCCAAAGTGTCCTTCCATAGATGACTGGATAAAGAAACTGTGGTACATTTACACAGTGGAATATTACTCAGCCATCAGAAAGGATGAAATACGGCCATTTATGACAACATGGATGGACCTTGAGATGTAAGTGAAAAAAGCTGGACAGAAAAAACTAAGAACCATATGACTTCACTCGTATGTGGAACACAAAACTGAAAGCAACACATAAACAAAAATTCACGGACACAATTAATAGTTTAGTAGTTATCAGAGGATAAGTGGGGAGGGGAGAAGAGAGGGGGACTCAAATACATGGTGATGGAAAGAGAACTGACTCTGGGTGGCGAATACATAATGCAACACATGGACGATGTAGAGTAGAATTGTGCAACTGGAACCTATGTAATTTTTGCTAACCAATGTCACTCAAATAAATTTAACAATAAAAAAAATTAAGACCATGACTATTTTCCAAGAGAAACTTCAAAACAGTTTATGCATCAATTGTTTCAGGACAACCAAATCACAGTCCAGTTCAGAGGCTGGGACAGGGTGGCAGGGTCGGTACAACTTGAAGTTCAAGATTGAGGGAGCAGTAACTGAAGTTGTGGGACAAGTGAAGGAGGGAAGGGAGAAAAACCCCAATTACTCCCTCATAATTAGCATGTGAATACATTCTAGGATAGCATGTGAATATATTCTAGGATATGCTAAGAGAGGTCTGGGATCACAGTGGAATCTAGGATGAAAGGGGTGGAAGACAGAATGGGCAAAAGGAAGCAAGCACCTTAGGTTTGGGGTCACATTTCTTAGAAGTGACCCAGAGCTGGCAGATTAGAACCCAAGCCTCCAGTCCTGTTCCACTAAAGGTACCGCCTCCAACAAAAGGCATCCTCCCAGGGTACTTGAGATTGCCATCTCTAAATGGAGAAAGTCATTCATGCTGTGTCTGCTTTGCATGAAGATGAAATCCCCTGAGGGGTCCGGGTTGTTATTATCAATATTAGCTGGAATCTTTTTTTTTTTTTTTTTTTTTTGGGGGGGGGGGGGATAGTTCCCTGGCTGGGAATAGAACCCGGCCACGGCATTGAGAGCGCCGAAGCCTAGCCACTACACCACCGGGGAACCATCTTTCTTAAGTGCCCGTCCAAGAATGCCTTAACTTTGGCTCTAACTTCTAGGAGCGGCTAAGTGAGACATCCGCACAGAGAAAAGATTTAACAAGTTAAGGAGAGTTACATATGCTGAAATATACAAGGTAAGACTGACATGAGGCCACTACAGGAGAAGCAGGTAGAATAGGAAAATGTATCCTCCACTTTTTTGTTGAGCCATGAGTCTTATAATTACAGAATTTTAGAGCTGGAAGGGACTAACCATTAAAAATTCCAGCAGATCCTAGGAGGTTGCTAGAATGGCAGGAAGAATTAGAACCATGAAGCTTGGAGAAGGCCTAGAAGTCCCTGGAAAAAAGACCAGGGAAGGAGGACTGGTCTCTCCTGTGCTTCCGGCCCAGCAATGATTATTCACTCGCATATGCCCTGGCAGGTCCTGCTGCTATAACCAGTGTCATTCCCAAACCCAGGCAAGATGCCATCCCACCCCCAACAAGGAAACAGTGCCAAGAGGTGGGACTGCCCTGGGGTGTGTAGGAATAGAAGGACAAGGGCTGGGGATGGGGCCACGGATCCTTCTCTTTCCACTTACAGGAGACAGGCACACTCCTATTGCCAAACACACCAGGAATCCAGAGGATAAGAGACTCAGAGAAACCTGTGACAGAGACAAACAGATGGGGGGAGGGAGAAAAAGAATGGCAGGGCCACTAGGGAAAGAGAATGGGAACTTGTGGTCTACAGAGGGAATCAATAAGAGCTGGTGTAAGGGAGTCCCAAGACAAACAACTCTCTTGCCCTGGAAGAGCAGAGCTGCCAGGGCCTGTGGAGCCTCTATTTATCTGGTACTGAGACTGGGCTGGGCTGAGAGGCCCTCCTGCCCAGAAGAAAACAATAGGCCTGTTTTCCTGAGCTCTTCCTGTGACCCAGAAGCCCCACACAAAGAGGAAGAGGGGGGCAAAGGCAGTGTAGTACCAAGGCAGAGGCCTGGGGGAGGGGCCTTCCACCTCCCAGAAGCTCAGCACTGGCCTCAAAGCCACACTCAAAAACGCAGTAATCTGTGTTGAAACAGTGACAGCGATACAAATGCAGCTTTATATTCCATCCATTAGTTCTGCTACCATCCAGGTTACTAACCCTAAGACCAGAGGAAGGGCTCAGGGCCTTGAAGATGAGGGGCAGATGATGTTGCTCCAACAGTTTCAAGCCCCACAGGGACAGAGGCCTTACTCCATAGTGGCAGAAATATGGAGTCGGAGAGTATCCTGATAGAGGGGTGGAGGCTTACATACCTTCAATTAGCTGAGCTACAAGATATGTGTACATGTGTGCACATGATAAAAAATACAGGAGGGTATGTGTGTTTGAAAGTATGTGTGTAAAAGGAAGGAAAACAGGAGTGGATGTGTGGGCTGGGGGTAAGGAAGTGGTAGGAAACGTTTCATTATGTTACCTCTTCCTTACTACCCAAGCAGAAAAACCAGACACAGCCCCAAGGAGCCAACTGGTCCAGATGCCTGCATTTGTCAACAGGAGGTGGCCCTCCAAGGGCTGAGTCAGTCTCCATCGACCAAGGAAAGTATGTCACATCTACCAGGGAAAGTATGTCACATTACCCCCATTCCTACCCCACAGGGCTCAGTGTGGAAAGCAGGCCCAAAGCCAAAGCACCAGACAAAGGAAATGTTCTTATGGTGAGAAAGGAAGTTAATGGAGGAGAGGGATCACCAGAGTACCTCTTCACTGAGCCAACAAAAGGAAGGTTAAAACCCTCATTGATTCCCCATTGTCCGTCAGGTCCAATGATAAACTGGATCCGAACAGAGCCTTCAGAAAACTTTTCCCAGCTTTCATCACTTTTCCCACATCATCACTGTAGAAGTGACTCTCCACTCTGCTCTGGGGTTACCCTACTCTCACACTGTGAAACCAAATGGGATCCCACACTGTGAAGTATTAGTCCTCTGTTTATCTATTGACTGCTCTATATGTTTTGAAGCGTTTTTAATAGGAATAGAGCGCAGGAAGGGAGGAAATCAAGTAGGCTCCAAGAGGAGAGGAGAGGGAAAGAAACCAGGAAAGATGTGCTAGGGGAATCACAGTTTTTAAGTCACCCCTCCTGAGTCTCTACACCAGGACACAAACATAAGCATGAACATACAAGGGTGGTCCAGAAAGTATCAGACATGTAATATAGAAAACAGAGGCATTTATGGCTGGATTTTTTCTGGACAGCCCTTTGTACACATTTGCAGACTCACCCAGAAGCAGAACAAGTTCAGACATGACATATATATGAACACAAATACCATTCTAATCAGAAACCAGTCAGCATGGAAGAGGCACTGTCTGGGGAAGGAGGCTGGGAGCAGTTCCCCTCCATGTCTCCATGCCCAGGATCCCCAGAGAGCAGGCTGCCTCTGACAGGGGCACTGGGCTGGTGCTTTATCCAGACCAGAGGTCTTCACAGCTGAAGAGGCCCACAGGAGGTGGGTGGCTGACACGTGGAGGGAGGTAGATTGGAGAGGTTTTTGGAAGAGCGCAGAGGAGAGAAAGTCAGGCAGTGGGGGAGGGAAGGAAGAAGAGGGACCAGAATTTAAGCAGCCTTGTACTGGTTATGAAAAAATGGTCGCAGGCAAGGCAGGGGACAGATGGTCCTCCCTTCCTGATGCTGAGATGAAGAAGTGGGGAAAGGGAAACGGAAAAAATAAATACCATCAGTCAGAATTTTAAAAATAAACCAAAAAACCTAAAAGATAAACAGCTTGCTTCTGAAGCTGCGCCTGCCTCCAGAGCGTTCTACGGGAAACCAGAGCTACAGGCCTAGGAGGACAGCCTCGGGTCTAAAGACTGCTGGAAGTCACTCTAGCCCCTCCCGTGCTCAGACTCGTAAGATCCTGCAAAGTCTTCTAGGCAGCTGACGTGGCGTCTTCCCCTTTCCTCTCCAAAATTCACTTCCCAAGTCTCAGTTTTTTAAGGCCTTTGCTTTTAAAATGTGATAAGCAGTTACAGCAGCTTGATCTTGGCTCTATCGCAAGAATCAGTTCCTTTCTGTGGCCAGCAGACTCCGCCTTACTGCTGCCATCACCCAGCTGCCCAGCACTTCACAGTCGTTCTATCATCTGTACCTCAGACCTGTAGTGAAGGCAGGCAGAATTATTACCTCATTTCACAGATGGGACAACCAAGGCTCTGGGAAGTGAAATGTTTCCCAAGGTGCAGCTAGAACTTGAGCCTATTTATTTTCCTGATGGCGAGGCCAAGGAGGCTTCCCATGGTCTACCCTCAACCCCCTGCCCTGGCTCGAGAGAATCAACTAGATTCTGTTTGCCAGCCATGGGCCAAAAACCTTCTTCCTCACGCTCAGATCTACCGGCTTACAGCTGATTATCCCAGGGGCAGTTTATCTGGATCTCTGCCAATTCCCATCTTGGGGTCATTTTGTTTCTTGATAGTGTGGGGACGAGGCCTAGGGAATGGAGCCCTACACTCTACCGGATTTCCTCAGTTCTTCTAATATGCCATCCCCTCTCTCACCTCTGGGTCTTTGCACATGCTGTTCACTCTTCCAAGTGCTTCACTCCCCTCTTTACCTAGATGTCCCATGCCCATCCTTCCAGACCTCAATGTAGACATCACTACCTCTAGGAAGTTTCCCTGACTATCATCTGCTCCACGGTATTCGCCACCAATTACATTTTTGTGATTGATTCTTTAATATTCTTATTCTGTGTCCTCTGCTAGACTAAGTTCTTGGAGGTCAGGGCCACATTCAATGTTGAATGAATAAATATGGAAATAAAGGAAGCTGGTATGACCTAGACAAACCTTACCCTCTAGCTAATACATGGTTTCTAAGACTACTTTTGGACTTAACTCCATTCTTCCAAAACAACCCATGAAAACTGCCCTAAGGCAGCTACTAAAAGTGAATCCTTTTTTTATCATGTGAATCAGCACTCCATAATTTATATACTTATTAGAAAGTGGATCTTCTTTATCCAGTCATCTATTGATGGGCACTTAGGTTGCTTCGTATCTTGGCTATTGTAAATAATGCTGCAATGAATACAGCACAACTGAAACTAACACAAAATAATACTAAATATCAACTATAATTGAAAAATAAAGAAAAAAAAGAAATTGGACTTTCTTAAAGCAGGGAACTCCTATACAGTTTGTAAACCCAAATAGGAACATTAATAATGACCCAAAGACTGCAGAAAGCAACAGGCAAGAAGAGATAAGGGGAAGGATTCCTGGTGGAAAAAGAAGCAAAGCATTCCAGAAAGGAGAAAGTAGTAGGCAGAGGCTGGGTTAGGTGAGGACAGAAGGTAGTCCCACCTCAGAGGGCAATTTGCACAGGAAGGTCCAAATAAGAGGATAACTCAGGAACAGATTTTCTTAGCTGAAGCACAAAGAAAGCCAATAAAATTGAATGACAGGGCATGGATCAGTGTTTATACTTCATCAAGAATCAGGAGGCCTGGGTACTGGTTCTGATTCTTTTGTGTAGTTTGGGTGAATTGGCAAATCACATAAACCTCTCGAAGACTCTTTTCCTGATCTACCCAATCCCATCTCACAAAAATTCATGGATGTAAAATATTTTGAAATCCATGAAATGCTACAAATTTGGACAGTCATTATGAAGAGATTGCCTCCCACTGAGCACAAAAAAACTGTCAAACCTAAATATTCACAGATGATGAATGAATAATGATGTGGTATATCTACAATGGAATACTACTCAGCCATAAAAAAGATAAAACACTGCCATTTCTGACAACATGGATGGCTTGAAGACTATTATGCTAAGTGAAATAAGTCAAACAGAAAAAGACAAAAATCATGTATTTTCACTCATATTCTCCAAAAGTTAGAGACCAGATAGTCAGCCTCTGGCCCCACCAAGGGCCATATGTGGAATATAAAACAAAAAGGAAACAAAAAAAACCACTCATAGGTACAGAAAACAGATTGGTGGTTACCAGAGGGGATGGGGGAGTTGGGGGGAGGGCAAAATGGGTAAAAGGTGTCAAATATTTGGTGTGGGATGGAAACCAGACTTGTGGGGGTGAGACACTAGAATGTACACAGGTAATTAAATACAATGTTGTATGCCTATATAATGTTATTAACCAATCTTTTCCCAATTAAAATTTCACATGTAAAAAAATGTGATTTATTAAGATTGTTGGTGTTAGTGGGATTTAGAGGGAAGAATGGCAGCTCAGGAGAAAAGAAACAGGATGAAAAACAGAATTGAGAGTAGGGCAGGTGAAAGAGAAGGAAGAAAAAGACCTATGGCCTTGGAGGTAGGGCTGAAAGGAGAAGGGAAGAGGGGGAGTCCCTGGGAAACAGACACTAGGGAGAGCAAGGAAGGGAGGGGTGTGGAATCAGGAGGAGGCAGGGAGGGAGGAGATTTGTCAAGCCCACTCAGGCTGGCAGACACCAAGCTTACAGAGCAGGACAACAATAATCAGGACCTGGATAATAATAAGGCATCTCACTACTGGTTTCAATTGTAGCACAAATAAATCATTATGCTTCATTGCCAACCTCCTCCTGTGGGAGTCAGGTGTCCACAAACTCAAGGCAAGAGACTGGGGAAGCTTCATGGCCAAGAAAACCCCTGATTTGTCTCACCCCCTGTATTGCTTCTAAATCCAGATGGGAGCCCAACGAGCCACCATGAGAGAGAACTTAGGAAAGAATGCTATGAAAGACAAGAGGACTATGAAAAGAGAACCTGGAAGGAAGGGTAGAGGGCACAAAGCTGAGTCAGTTGGGGAGAAGAGGAGGTGGAAGGGTGGGGCCATCAGGGAGGGAGAGGAAGGACTGTCTGAATCACAAACTTAGAAAGGAAGACCAGGGTTATTCTCCCAAAGGTAAAGACCAGATAGTCAATGTCTGGACCCACGATCAACTCAGAACAAATTACAGCCCAAGGGATGTAGTTGAAACAGACAAAGAAAATTTCCTGATGGGCAGGATGGAACAAATATGCTCACCCAACTTTTCACCAGGTCCATCTCTCTTTCTCCTAAGAAACCTTCCCTGCCTGGATTCAAATCAACTCTAGTGCCTGGAAAAAGGTCATGCATTCAATGCAACAAGTATCAAGTTCCTGCTAGACTGTGACAATGAACAAAATAGAAAGGATCCCTTCCTTTGGGGAGCTTAGAGGAAGCAGGCATTAAAGATACAATGACACACAATTACATAAATTCAACTGTGACAGACTATGAAGAAAAAGTACAGAGCACTATTAGGAAGATTAAAGGGAGGTCTGGAGGGGAGCAGGAAAGGCCTGCTAGGGAGGTGATATTTAAGCCGAGACAAAAAGGACAAGTAAGAGCTAAGCAAGCAAAGACCAGGGAGTGAGGAAGGCCCAAGGCTCTGAAGGCTCTGAGGCAGAGAAGAGTCTTAAATCTCTAGGCAAGGCCTTGGGAGCAGCCAACAGGCCCTACCCACCCAGCCAGGAATCTGAGCCTTTCAACAAAGCACTTTACACATTTTTGTTCCTGTCTCTCCTGTAGGAACAAAGCCATGTATCCCCATCAGAATGTTCCCAAGGGCGAGGCCAGGTTTTTCCCCTTGGGCTGAGTGCTTCCTCTGGGTGGGCCCAGAGAGCTGTTACACAGAAGGGTGAGCAGGGCCCAAGTGACTGCCCAGCTACTGCCAGAATTCCTGACTCAGGGGGCAGGACAAACAGGAGTTTCAAGTTCAGATACTAGATTTCGAAGTTGCTCTTTCTTTCAGTGAAGCTGGAAGACTTGCAGGAGATAGCAGAAGGCTCTAGGGCAGGGAAAGGGAAGCCAGGCTCACGGACAGAATTTTAGGCCCACATCTGGGGGCTCAGTGACACACCCACACACAACCATTAAGATAGAACTAACTCAACTGGGTGCTTTTTCTCTTTTCTAAAGAAAACACAGGAGAAGAATGTTAAGAGAACCCCAGGAGACACCCTTTCTGGGCACTTTCTTTCATAAGACTAATCAGGCAGCTACCACCTATCTAACGAGCAGGGCCCCATTCTTTACCTACATTTTTTGTTTAACCCTTGCAACAGCCCTATTAGGTGGGGCTTGTTTGACAAATGATGAAAATGAGGCATGGGGGTAATAATGACCTTGCCAGGGGTCATACAATAAATGACAAAAAAATGGGATTTAAATTCATGTCTGTCTCCAAGGGCTATGCCTTTGGGCTGAGTGATAATGGGGAAGGCCCCACCCTTTTGGTCCACCCCTATCTTTCAAACCCAAATGAAAATTCTCCTTTTTCCCAGGTTAGTCCTCACCTGGTCTGACTGCTCTCCCTTCAGCACTGAGAGACTCAGGAAACAGTCTCTGGAGTACACATATTCTGAAGTTCATGCTTTGAAGAGTCCTTCAAACCTTTCCGGAAACTTTCCTTTATCTTGTGTCCTTCCCAGATGCCCCATCCCACGTCCACAACCCAACTTCACCCCTACCCTGACATCTCTACACAGTAGATGCTGCTGTTCCCCAGACCAGTTCAGAGATAATATTCTCAATTATCCTGGCCAGCTTCCTCCCCCAGTATTCTTTCCCTCAGCTCCTCCTCTGCCCAGCATCACACACACAATCACCACCCCATAAGTGCAACTTTCTTTACATATAGTAGGTTACAAATCACATATCTGATATTTATATGTTTAAGTCAGTGTTATGAACAGAGCACCCCACATAGTAGGCACTCACAGATTTTTATTAAGGAAGAGAGGAAAGAGGTGGAGGGGACTCCTGAGTCTAAAGGGACCTTAGGGACCATCTGGTCCAGTAGTTCTGCAACAAAATATGCATCGAATCACGGGGGACAACACACACCCCGCAAGGCACCACCCAGGATGACTGAATCACCTCAGGGGCAGGGCCAGGGTATATGTAGATTAAAAAGCTATCCAGAAGATTCTGATTGAGCCTGAGATGGAGAGCCATTGTTCTCATCCCCTGGTTTTGCAAGTGAGGAAACCAAGTCCTTCCTACAGAGATGACACTCAGCCTGTAAACTAGAAATAGGACTGAAACTAGAACCAGCTTTCCAGCTCCTAATGCCACACTTAACTCCATGTATCACATTGCCTAAGCTCCAATAGCCCTTCCTGTCAGCAGGCCTCCAGCTGGGAGCTCTCTGGAGATCAATTTTACCCAATCTGAGGAGGTGAGGGGGCCAGGGCAACAGGGCATTCATCCTTGACTTGGAAACACGTCTCGTCTACACAGGATGCACCTTAACCCATTTCCTGTTTAGGAAAAAAAAGAAGTGCAGCTCGCTGCCCCATTCATTTAATTTTACATAAACACGCTCTTTGAGATTGAAGCCAATCTGACTGGTTTTCAATGTGAAAATAAAATATAAACACTGTTCCTTGGGTTATTTCTAAACAGAACTTGTCTCTAATCCTAATGTAACAGAAATGTATGTGATGATCAGGATTAATCATTTTTTTCACGCACAGGAATGCTGTTGTCCAGGATTTGACATTTTTAGTGATGGAGAATTACTACATTTTGTAAATGCAAATACCACTACTAAAAACAGAATGCTATAAACAGAATGATGTCATTTGCTTCCAAAGACTATTGATACACTAGAGCGATGCGAAAATAATAATAAAAGTGAGATATTTCATGGCAAACTTTGAGAGTAAGGGTAGGACTGTAATCAGTGAGTTATCTCAGGGTAAATGCTGCAGCTGCAAGCGCCTCCATCGAGTATTCTTGGGGCCAACGGGAAATAGTTAAAACTCCATGCTGACCAAACACGAGAGCCCTTCATATCTGGTGGGGACAGGGAAATACAAATACCAGCAGTGGTCAAACACAAAAGTATTGGAAGTCAGATCTAACTAGCTGCCTCTGAGACGCTGACCTACTGCTGGTACCTTAAAAATGTAAGATGGACCATGGATGCTCTGCTTTAAACACAGGCACTTAAATTATTTTTAACTTTTACTAGTGCTGGTCATATGCAGGCAGCACATAATACCAGACTATAAACAGGGTAACACCTAAGGAAGGTAGTGTTTCTAGAAGTGAGTGAGTGGAGCATTCCTCCATTCAAACTTTGAGCACCAGGTTTAGGTAAAACAGGCTCAGTCCAAGGAAAAAACAATCAACCTCAGTTCATACTGGCTCAATCTAAGAGAAAAGTAGGCTTCAGATTGCAATGAGAGAGACCTTTGTGCAAAGGGCCCTTCAGTATTGGGGAGACTCTGGAACATAATGCTAAATTTGTATGAGGGCTGTCCAGAAAGTATCCAGCCATGCAATATGAAAAACAGAAGCATTTATGGCTGGACTTTTTCCAGACAGCCCTTGTATAGCCTTCTCCTGTTGTGCACAAAAGCCAGGAGAAAAGATTATGAGTCTTCAAGCTCTCCCTCAGTCCTTGGGATCCAACACAAGCACTGGTGAGCTAGGGAAACAACCCTGAACAGCAGACCCCAAGTTGCCACCTGCAACTTACCAGCTCTAGGCTTCTGTGGCCTGGATTTTGACCTTGAAGCCGGGTATGACATGGGGCTTTCCTGTCTTCCCCTCTTACTGCATGATTTGAGACCCAAACCTATCTCTCCTTCCTTTTTTCCTCTTACCCATGAAGGTCAATGAATAAATTGTAAATGGTGTGGACAAAGGAAAAAGAAGAGGCCAGGCAGCTCCATTCTAAAAATCCACTCCATTCTAGGTCATGCTTTGGGTCTGTCCAGGCATGTGGATACTACAGACAGATATAGCTGACCCAGCCCCAAACTGTGCAGGCCTGGAGAGCCAGAAGAAAACATCGAAGGAGCCTAAAAGGCTGCCCATGGTTTCCCCAAAACCTCTTTATCAGTTAACCACCTCCTTTATCCCGTAAAAATTTAAGACTGCTCATTGCCCATCACCCCACAGAAGAGAAGCATCCAAGCTACACTACCCAACATTAAAAACCTACCATCCCTTTACTTGATACCACCCACATGTGAGCTTTCAGCACCTAGAATGGTTCCTAACGATATATGAACACATGCTTGTTGAATAAAGCTTCCAGCTAGAGATGCACCACTGGCCCCCTCTAAGGAAAGGAGGAACATAGGAAGGACATGGATACTCGACCAGGTCCAAGGTACTCATCCAGGAATGATTTTCTTCTACTACCAGTGAGACACCCATAAACACATATACCCCTCATTCACAAGTGCAGAAATACTATTACATTTTATTATCTTCATTCCCTAAATGACTTTCTTTCCAATTTCTATCACCTACCCATTAGACCCCCAGGATAAGAAGAGCTGAGAGCAAACAAGATGATGAATACAGCATAACACAAGAGAACCAGAAAGCAAGTCAGGGCTGGGAGATGACAAAAGGAGTTGAACAAGGAAGAGAAACCCTTAATTTTTCTTTCCGCTGCCTAATCCTCCTGTGATTCCACGTAGCCATTTCATTTAAAATCCCTTGCAGAGGCCCATTACCTCACACTGGAGACAAAAGGAAGCAGGGTATTCTGTGTTGGCTGATGACACATGAACCTCTGGGACAGGTCACCTCACCTGACTCAAAAAATATTAAGCATCTGCTATGTCAGGCATACACAAAAAGGGAGGAGATGTAGCATGGTGGTTACCAGGGGCTGGGAGAGTGAGGAATGGAGGAGCGTTTGTGTTTAATGGGTATAGAGTTTGTCTGCGATGATGAGAAAGTTGTGGAGATGGAGAGTTGTGATGGCTGCACAACAATGTGAGTGTACTTAATGCCACTTAACTACACTTAAAAATAGTTAAAATGTGGTTAAATATACACAACATAAAATTTACCATTTTAACTATTTTTAAGTGTACAGTTAATACAGAGGAGAGTGAGATAACTTTCCTCTCCTCTCTCTGAAGAACAGGCCTTCTGAATCATTCAACTCTCTTTTCTCCATAGTAAATATCCTGACTTCTTTTGCATGTCTTTCCCCTCCTGTCATCAGAGTACTCTGACCAACAGCCCAATATCCAGAAACTTCTCTCAGTTCTGGGCACAGGCCCCATGGAACTTTGTACCAGCATGTGCCCACCAGTGCCATCCCACTAGCAGTTCCCAAAGGCCCAGGCTAAAGTCATTTATTTCCTCTTCTCAAAAACGTCCCAGGTATCTGAATAAACCAGTCCTCTACCAAGACACGGAGCCAGACTGCGTGCTCCTGGAGGGTAGTAACCATTTCCCACACAGGTTGTCTCCAATCTATGAAACAGGTCATATTCCAAAAGTCTCCAGACACTTTACCACAGAAACATTATGTATGGTGTGATATCCCTAAACCCACAAAGCCTGTCATTTACAATGAAAGCAAACAGCAAACGATAATTGCTCAAAGCACATACTCTAGAATGTCAGCCTCACACGGCCCTCCCCTCAACCAGTACCCACACACATTCTCTGCCACCTGGGCACAGGCCTCCAGCAGCACAGGGGTGAACCAGCTCAAGTTTTGAAGTTTAAGTCTAAACATGGGCTTTGCCACTTACTGGCTGTCCAATCTTAGGCAAATTATTAACCTCCAAGTTCTATAAGCCTTAGTTTCTTCATCTTGAAAATGAGGATATCATCATCTACCTAAAAGGGTTATTGTGAGGAGTAATGAGATTACATATGGAGAGAACCTACTGCATAGTAAGTTTTCATTATTGTTCTTATTCCAACCCCCAAACCCCTTCTGAAATGAATACACATTGAAATATAAATGACTTGTATCAGAGCAATCTCTGTTCTGAACTGAAGAAAGAGAGGAAAGGGCTTACCACAGGTCTAAAGGGATAAAGGAACTGACAAACTTTTGAGCCATGTGCTGCTTGTCCCCTGCCTCAACACCTCTTTGACGTGTGGACCTACGGTAGTTTCCACAGTGTAGAATGACCTTGTTAAGGTTACAGGGACTTTCTGCAGCTTCTCCAAACCGTAGCTAGACAAAGACCAAGAGCGTATCAAGTTCTATCCTCCTAAGTTAGATTCGGAGATACAGAGAAGCAGATGGACAGTTTCATCCACCTGTCCCACTAGCAGCTCTACTCCTAGCCACTCACCCACCCCCCAAATCTGATTTTCTCCAAAGGATACACTAGGTAAGTTGCCTTCTACCCTCTGGTTACTGCCCTGAAATCTCAGTAATGACACTTAACTCAAAACACCTCTGTCTTCAAGGAGACAAGTATAGGATGAAAAGACCCCAGAGATGGGACAAATACGTGTGCTGGCCTCTCTTAAACACTGTGTGTACAGACACTATCTCTGCCTCATGCTGCTTAGACTTTGGGGTGCCCCTGTCCCGAATGTTTTCTTGGAGTCTCTTTCCTGAGCCATAAGAATGAAAGACCAAGTACTACATGCTTCAGCTGCTTTCTTACAAATGTGCCTTGAAAGAAGGAGTGGGTGGGTGGTGAAGAGAGAACATGAAAATCTTCCTTACAGTCTGGCTTGGAGCTGGCCCATTTTACCTCCTGAGGTGTGCTGGCAGACAAATCAAAGCTGCTGGAAGAGATATGTGCCATGCATAAAAGTAATTTAGAACCTACGTTCTTCTCCCTACCCAAAAGAAGTAAAAGAGATGACTTGGAAACTACTTCTGATGGCATGGATGAAACCTGTTTAGTCCTTCACCTGACCTCTTCCCCGTCTATAACAAGTTCACAAGGGACACCACTGGAAATTTAGGTGAAAAAACAATTTTTCAGTGTTGCCCAGACTTTACAGAGTGGTTAACATCCCTGATCCCCATATACTAAATGCTGTTAGTATTTCCAACACATGGTGACGATTAAACCACCCTCCTCGACATTTCCAAGCATTCGCTGAAAGGCAGTGCCACCACAGTTGAGAAGCACTAAGTGTCTGTGTTGTTTTGTGTTGCACAGTGCCCAGCATATACAAGGCACTTTGTCGCCTGTGGAATGAATTTAGTAGCAAAGGACAAGTCATAGTAATATTTAGATCCATATCTCTTACCAATCAGGAAATTATTGAACCCTACTTTGTGCTCAGTATTTTTGTAGGCACTGTGAGGCATCAATGGGAAATACTGATCATGGTCTTTGTATGTAAGAAAGTGATAGGATAAACAGGACTATAAAATATTATTCATTACAAGACAATATATATAACCAAATACTAAACTGTAAGGTCAGTGAGAAGGTGGAGAATGTGAACAGTGAGGGTTGGCATAGTCAGGGGAAGCTTCCTGGAAAAAACAGGAGTTGAGGTAACTGTTAAAGGAAGTGAAATTTTCTTCACTCAGTCCTACTATTCTTCTATCTGTCCCTGCAAGGGCCACTGTTCATAAAAAAACTCCTTGAAATTTGTAGTCCAAGGAGCAATTCAGCATTCCAAGCCCTCCAGAGCACATCTTCAAATGGTTCCTGGTGGAAGAAAGTGTGACAAATTTCCCACTCTCCTTCAGAAGACCAGCTAATGGCAGGCCTGCTTTAAGGAGGCCTTCTCACCCTAAAGGGGTACATTCCTTGCCACATGCACTGATTGAATCACAGACTAAGTGGAGGGGGTACCCAGTTGTGACTACAGAAGCTTTCCAGTTCACCTGTCACTTTTGGTCCTGTAAGATTCCCCTGCCAAGGGGACATGCACTTCCTAGATGCATGAGCTCCTACACCCTCTGTCAAAGGTCGTCTTGCCTCCTCCTTCACCAATGGTCACCACTTGTCTTAGGCAAAGTGTCCATTTCCTCCATTCATCTCTCTCCAGCCACTAAAGTTCCTCTCACAGGCTATGCAATCAAATACTTCTCACAGCCCATGCCACTGTCTTCTACTCTGCACCCTCCTGACATTTAAGCTGCTCCTGGAGTCTGGCTCCTTCAAAGAAACCCAAGACTGTGGCTTCCCCAACCCTGTTTTATTTCAAACATACAAAATCAGTAACACTCCCTACATACCAGTCTCATCCTTTACTTATATACACAATGTAAATTAAAAGTCCCATCTATTTATATACATTATCTACCTAATGTCAGGAAAATTCCACTTCCCACAGACCACAAGAGCTAAGCCCAAGGCTGGGCCTACTTGTGCTAGCCACCACTCAGGCTAGTGACATCTAGGGATATATACACACAAAGGTAACATGTGAGGAGCTGAACATGTTAATTAGTTTGACTGCAGTAACCATATCACTGTGTATATCAAAACATTATGTTGTAGACTCTGAACATACATATACGATTTTTATTAAAAAATAAAACATCTAGTGATACACCCTTCGCCCTCATATACCGTCTCCACACAACAAGCCTGTTCACCCACCCTTGGCATAGCAACATATGAGTCCACAGATCCCATACTCAGAGACCCTCCCCGACTAAGTAAAAATGAGGGTCATATGCTGAGGGTCATATGCCTTGGCCATATACATATGCCCTTACCCTTTGAAACAACTAAACAAACTTGTTTCCTTCTCACAAGAGGGCTCCGAAGAACTCCTTTTAGAAATTAAGCCTGGAGTTTTCCACCCCATCCTCAGGCTCCAAAGCCCTTGGTTTTTGACCAAATGCTCTGCCCTAAGAATAGCCCATTCCAGGGGCTCCCAATTCCGGTCATCACCAAACTCTACCTGCTGGTTCACCTCTATTTACTCTTTCTGTGGCAGTGCTACCTTGGTTTTCTGATATGTGATCTATTTCTCAACTAACCAACCAAATATTTCTGTTCTGTAAAAAGTAAAAACAATTGTTTTTTTGGTTTTTTTTAAGATGTGAAACAAGGAGATAGTTTATTGAGAGAAAGTACACTCCAAAGAGGTAGGAGTGGGCTTGAGCAGGAGAATGGCTCAAGAGCCTAAAAACAATTGTTATATGCTCTCATGGCATACTAAAGTTTTCTGCTAAAGTCTTCATCATGGTTTACAATTATATATATGTAATTATATATGATTATTTTATGAATGTCTCTTTCCACTACTACACTGTAGGAAAACCATGATTGTTTTGTTTGTCTCTGTATCCTCTGTACACAGTTCTAGATCTTTCCCTAAACAGAATAGGGAATCGTTCCCACAGTTAGTAAGTATATCCTCAGGCTGCCAGGCCACTGGACAAAATCTCTAGGGGCTCCTGAGCCACCACAATTCCATCTCTTTTTTCTCTCCTCCCTCTATTATTCTCTACCGTTATAAAGAGCCTCAAGTACCTTTTAAGTTACTCTCTGGAGCAGTTTCCTGTACATGAGAGAATCCCAGACTCAAGTTAGGGGCTGGCTGATTGGGAGGAAAATGGCAAGAAAAACAGGAGAAAGGAGACAATGAATGTGGGTCCAAGTCTTGTACTGAGTAAGGTTTTTGTATCTTTCTATATTCTGCGAGCATTCACGACATGCTTTGAGAAGTGACTTATTAACCTGATTACTTTTTGTTCTATTTCTTCAACCTATGAAAGATAAGACTCAGGGATCTGGTGTTGTAAAGTGGGTGCTGGGATAGGGAAAAGACTGAATATCAGATTTCAAGATGACTGACCAAAGGATAACAAAAAATGAGTATAATTCATGGCAATCAGATTTAACAAAAATTTATAACCTCAAGGGCTCTAATACATTGAGTGAAGTAGAAACAGTTCAGAAAAGGGGAGTCTGAGCTTGCAAAGGCATTTCTTAGGTGGATGGTCCCAGAGTTCTGAATAAGTAGCTTAGCTATATAGTATCTAGCACACTATTACACCCTTCCCATAGTATCTAGAGTCTGATTCTCAATATGGCAGACTAACAATGCCTGGTGACTGACTGATGCAGGAAAGAACATTATTAACTTTCTCTGGTAAATCTTTGTCTGGAGACAGAAAGATTAGACAGACAAGAGACTATGAGATGACACCTGGAGGTGCTCTCCAAGCCCAGAATTGTTTTGTTTCTGGGTTGAGAGATTACTATATTCCTTATTTACAGACCTATACCAGAGTGCATGCTTGTGAAGAACAGTTGCACACTTATTGCCATCTTGTCCCCAAGACAACGAGTGAGGACCCTCTACATACGCAAGCTTGTGTGAGTTACTTGGTCTTAGGCACACAGTTCAAACTTGAAAGGAATGGAGGAGGTAAACTCTGAAATCAGTATTCTATACAACATAGTGTTAACTGAACTCTTGGAGCAAGCATGAGGAGGTGGACCAGCTGGAACCCTCTTACTGTTAACTTAAATGTCAAAACTTCACTATTCCAAAGACCCTTCCCTCCATGAATCACTAAGGGCTATGGTAATCTGCCATATCCCACAGCATAAAGGGTGGTGGTGTCTCTTCCCTCACTTGGGGAATGGCTGAATACCTAGTTCCAATAAAGATCTCTGCAACCTTCCTTCTTCCATCATTTTGCAAAAGCAGCATTTTACTTCACTCCAAACAGCCCCAAACAGCCCCATTCCCCATTTGCAGCCCTCTAAGAAAAATGTCACTATTTAATGCCATTACTTCTGTAGGAGGTCAGTCTTCCTATTCCCCTGCCTGAGGCATCTGTCATCAACATTTGGAAAGCATGCACATCAGAACACAGTAGCAGTCCCACGTTGCTCAGCAGCCTAGAAATGCATGCCCAGGATTGCCAGCTTTCCAAGTGGTGCTGGCTCCACAGCCTCATGAAGAGAGAAAGGGGAAGAGAAAGAACAAGACACAACAACACAAAATCATTGGAAAAAGAACATCTCTGTCAGCACTACTACCTAGCAACAAGTTCTTCTTGACTGCACTCCATACAGCACAGTTTCAAGGACACTGCAGTCTAAAACTTCCAACTGGTTGGACAACAGGGAGAAGCTGTTTGATTTAGGAAATAGGTCAACCAAAAGGAGCGATGCAAAAGGAAAGAGGTCAGCTTGGGGTCTGTTCCCTCTTTGTCCTGTCAACTTCCACTGATCCTTGTGCTTTATGAGAGGCCAAGAGTTCCAAGTCAGAAGATTCTTCTGGAATATAATCAAGCTTGGACACAGAGAATGTTTGAAACAAGAGGTTCAAATTTTCCTAACTTTACTTCAAGGGCATCACTCAGATGGAGACTTCCAGAACTCTGTTTACCACCAGACAAGGTCTGATTCCAAAATAACTGAGAAAAGATATATTCTTAATTATACAATTAAGAATATATCTTTTCTCAGTTAAAAAGGGGCAAGAAGAAGCCTAACAATCATGACATATACTGAATGCTTTCTCTAAGCAAGCATTGTGCTAAGAGCTTTCATTTGTTATTAGAGGAATTTATTCAATAAATATCTGAGCCCCCACTACGTGTAAAACACTGTTATAAGGACTGGGGATGCAAAAATGAACAAAACAGTTGAAATCCTAGCTTTCATTGAGCTTACATTTTAGTAAGTTCAGTTGGTAATAAATACTATGAAATAAAACAAAGCAGACTAAGGGAATGCTATATAAAATTTTATATAAAAATAAAGCAGGGGAGGATGTGCTATTTTAGATATAGTTGTCCTGGAAGGCTTCTCTGATTGTCATTAGATAACAACAACGAGGGCTAGCATATGCTCACTATGTGCCAGGAACTGGACTAAGTACTTAGCATGCAGTATTTGCATTATCCTCAGTTAACTCTGAGTTCAATACTACTAGCAGCCTCTCTTACATAAATGGAAAAACAGAGCCTTAGAGAGGTTAAGGCTCTCTGCAGAATCTGTAGCAAGTAAGTGTAGGAGAAGTAGCAAGGCCAAGGTTACCCAGTGAGAAAGGCAGGACTTGAACTCAGGGATATAACCTCATGCTACTATGCTGATGGAGAAATGGAGCCTCAAAGAGGTCAAGTGTGCCCGTGGTCACAAAGTGGCAGGTCTACCTGGCCTCCCCACACACAGCTAAGAGATCAGTGCAATCCAATCTTCCCTAATATCAGACTATAACTCTCATCACCAGCTGAAAATCAAGCCTTATCTTGAAATAAGAGGAGAAAGACAACTTAGACTCTTCAAGGCCAGCTAATAAATGATGAATATGTACCTCTCCCATCCCCCTCCCCAGACCCTCAACACAAGATGATATAAAGGAAAACATGCTTTGCTTTCAAGTCTTCAGGTTACCAGGAAAACAGACAGGAATGGAATAAGAGACGACAGAGCTAGCCGCTCCACAGTGTCATAGCTCTTTGAGGTAGAGCAGAGGCGACAGGCACTGAGAAACAGTCAGCAACAAGGAGAAAGCAGACCCTCTCTAGCCCCATTTCAAAGAAAGCACAGCACTTCCGCAAGCCCTGGAGTATTTGGGGTGGCAGTGGGAGGAGGGGAATGCTTTCTTAAGAAGCCTGAGGCAGGAAAGACAGAAGCACTAGGAGCAGGTCAGGGGCTCTCTTCAGAGAGAGAGGAGAGTAAGGCAGGAGGCAACTGAGGAAGGAGGCTAACATTGCTTCAAGCAGAGAAGTCCAGAAGGGAAATAGCACATCCAAGGTCAGAGGGTGTTTGCAGAATAGTTAGAAAGTCCAGGCTGAGGGGGCCAGACCAAACTTCCAGAAGTGACTAAAGGAAAAGAGAAGCGCAAGCAGAGTTCCACAAGGTTTAAACCAAAGGTCATGGTTTGGACCCACCCATTTTTTTTATTGTATTTCAATCACTACAACCACAGAATCTGCAGCCGGAGTTAATCACCAACCAAGGTGGGAAGGGGAGATGGGGGTTCATCCTAGAGATGAACACATCAAGGAGAGTCTGGGTTACCACCTTATACCCCAACTAGTTTAAACTTAAGAATCATAGTTTTAACTGACCTTAAGAATCTCCCTTCTGGGGTTCCCTGGTGGTGTAGTGGCTAGGATTCAGCACTCTCAACACCTCAGCCTGGGTTCGACTCCCAGCCAGGGGACCACCGGGAAAAAAAAAAAAAAAATCTCCCTCCTAAAGTCTTCAGATCCTCTCCCCAACCATTCTCTCTCTCTCTCTCTCTCTCTCTCTCTCTCTCTCTCTCTCTCTCTCTCTCTCACACACACACACACACACACACGGAAATTCAATGCTCCATCTCCCTCCTCAGCAATTTATCACCTTATCTCTAACAAGTCAGGTATCCTAGCCCAACATTACACCAAGCAAACTATGACCTGAATGGCAAGAAAAACTGTGTCACCTAAAGAAACCCAATTAACGACATGACTCTGCTCTCTTCAATTCCCCTCTCCCCTTCAGTCATATCCGGGGCACCTGTGTGGCTGACCGCCTTTTCTTGATACTGGCCATGTTCCCTGGCTATCTCCAAAGCCAGAAGGCAATTTCAACAGGGCGTCCAGAGAAGCTAATCTAGAGACGGGAAATCCTGCCCACCTCACATCGTGGCCTGTTGAAAAAGCCCAAAGCTACACAGGACAAAAACACTACCTGGGTGACAGTCAAGGTATTCACCTTGAAATCACTAAATTGCCCCTAATGTCAGAGCTCCTGGCTGAAGAAAAGCACATAAATGCTGCTGAAAGCTCCCAAATATGGGCGTGTAAGCATCCAAGGAAGAACAATAACTAGGTATTTCGAAGAAATTCCTGCTGTCTAGTTTCCACTTACCCTTTTCTAATTAGCCCTTCCCTTGAGAGATCTCCATTACCTCCCCTTCCCTCCAGCAGGTTTTCCAAGCCTCCTGATGGACCACATGCGCATGTGTGTTGTGTGTGTACATACACATAAACGTTTTCTTCCCTGCCCATGCTAGAGTTTCTGACGAGAATTAATACGTGCTTCCTCTCTTCCCCTAGTGCACTTGTCTTTCCTCCCAGCCCCACGCTGCTGCAGAGTTGGTAATGTAACATTCAGGGACCCTGAGACCGGAAATGCCTGCGTCTGGACTGCTGCACTTGAAACACGAGAGAAGGGACAGGGTGAGCTGAACAAGGGGATGAGGGCGAGGGTAGGAGGTGTGGGGTGGATATGGAAAGCTGAAACTCCGACCAGGGAGAGATGCAAGTCAGGGGTGGGCGAGGAGGAGAAGAAAGGGTGATGAGGGGGAGGATGTCAAGACAGTTGCAAAGTCAAAATTGGAGAAGCCCAGAAAGAGGAGAGGGAGAAACAAGACATAAGGGCAAGAGGAGTTGGGGGACCTGGGAGGGGCACCACAATAAAGATTCCGCAGGTGATGGGGCGTAACTTTAGGGGAGCCAGGGCTT
This sequence comes from Lyroderma lyra, assembly GCA_004026885.1. Lineage (NCBI taxonomy): Eukaryota > Metazoa > Chordata > Mammalia > Chiroptera > Megadermatidae > Lyroderma > Lyroderma lyra. The sequence goes on along the minus strand of PVJL010003731.1, from coordinate 93,833 downwards.
GACCCTCAAACACCTTGGAGGAAGGGGGTCCGGAACCTGAGCAAAGGTAGAGGTGGTAGGAAAGTGTGGGGGCGGGGCACCACAGGGTGGGGACTGAACTGGCTCCCAGAATCTGCAGCAAGTGGAGAAAGAAGGGGAGCAGAGGGCAGGGGCACAGCAGCTGCGGCGCCGAGGAAAGGAGAGGGTTTCGCCGAAGGGGACCTGGATGGCGGAGGGGGTGCCCGGGGAGCACAGGAGGCGTGCAGCTACTCGCTCCGCTGCGACAGGGACAGGAACCAGGGCGAGGCTGGGGGGCGGCGCGCTCACCCGCAGGGCAGACAGGTCGATGTCGTCCAGGCTGCGGGCGGGGGCTGGGTCGCCCATGGCCTCCGCAGGGAATAGGGGCCTGGGGCCGCTCACGCTCCTGCTCGGTTATTCCGCTGCCGCCGTCGCCGCTTCTCCCCCATCGGGGGATCCTGGGGGCGGACTCCACCGCGCCTCCCCCAGACAGGGGGGAGGGGGAGGGCCGGCGGGAGGACCGACCCACAAGCTGACAGGAGATACAGACCGGGAGCCTGCAACCCGAGCCTCCACACTCTCCTGCGCAGGCGCGGTGTGACAAGCGCCGGGAGGGTGGACGAAAGAACGTGACGCGAGCGCGCCGGGTTTCCCCTCCCCCTAGGCTCCGACACCTGCGCGCAGGCGTAGGAGAGATAGAGAAAGGAGCGCGCGAGGACTGAGCGACCGCGCGAGCCCGGCGTGAAAAAAGTGGGCGGTGGCCGAGGCGGCCGCGGAGCGCGCCCACCAGCTGCCGCGCGTGCGCACACACATTTCCTTCCCTTCCCCTATTTTTTGCCCTTTCTCTCATTTCCTTCTTAGCTCCCCTTTAATTCCTTTCCTTCCTTTTCCTCCTTCTTTCGTGTGCCTAGCTGCCAATCAAGCCACCCACCTCTCTATTTGCGGGGGAAGGGGGCGGGACCCAACCCACTCTATTACTAGAGAGGGTTGTTATGGTAACTCCCCACGCGAGGGCTGGGTGGCATCTTGGATAGGATGGGCTGTCCACCCACCTAATTGCCATGGCAACAGTAGAGCCGGTGAGGGAGGGGCCTCTCAGTGAAAACTTGGCTGGAGATAACCACCTGGGAGTTGAGTGCAGGAGGTGGGACTGACTGCCTCTAGAAAGCCCTTTGTTCCTTTCCCTACCTGGAGGGGAGAGGGGAGTGTTAAGGAGAGCATCTCAGATCTCAGGATAGGGACTCTTACTACAGACATTAATCTCTGCACCAAGGAACTGTTTCAACAAGTATTCCTTGACTGATCACTGGAGCCCCGAATGGGAGAAGAGGAGGAGGAATCTATGTCCAACTCTTTCAAATCTTGCTTGAGTCACCTTAGGTCTAGTCATGTTGGCACAGCATCCCCAGCCATTAGCCTCACTGGAAGCTGAGTAATGCTGTGTAAAGAACAAGGAGTCATGTTCTGTCATTGACGTGCTGTGTGACCTTTAGCAAGTTGCTTTGCTTCTCTGGGCATTTCTTTCACTGTTGAAGGAGAAAGCTGATCCGAGATCAGTTTCAGTAACAATACTATCTCTGAAAGAGTCCACCAGCAGCCCTAATGTAAACATCATTTAGGAGAGTTTAAATGAAAAATCCTTGGAAAGTGGCTAACACCCTCCTTTTTGGACCCTTCTTAGCACTTTTAGATGCACATCCAGTCTTGCTTTCCTCCTGTTTACGTTGCCATTGCCCTTGTCCAAAGCACAATCCCCACTCACCTCCAATACCCTTATCAGCCTCCTACTTGGTCTCCCTGCCCAAACCCCTTAAATCAGTTCTCCACACCAAGAGTAATTTTTCTTTTCCTTTTTTTTTTTTTTTTTTTTTTGTTGTTGTTTGTTGGTTGGTTGGTTCCAAGTGGAGATTGAACCCAGGCCGTGGCAGTAAGAGCACTGAAGCCTAGCCACTATACCAACAGGGAACCCCCCAAGAGTGAATTTTCTAAAACTTGAATCTGATGTCATTCTCCTATTTAAGACTCTTCACTGGCTCCCTACTATCTTTTGAGTAGAATCTAAAGTGAGGCATCAAAGACCCTTCAAGATTCTGCCTGTTCCTTCTGCCTTGTTTTTCCACCATTCAACCCTACATATTCTGGCCATACTGAAATTCTCTACTCACAGTTCTCGAAATTCAACAGACCCTCCTCCAGCTTTTGCATTTGCTGTTTCTTCTCCTTGTAATATTTTAACCATGCCCACTCTCACTGTCCTTTGCTTTGTACTACATGTCTAAATTACCTCCTCCATGAAGCCTTTCTTGATTCACTTAAGACTTGAGTTTGGCTCTACTGCTTTAACATGGCTTAAACAGATGGTAACATTTAATGCTTTCAATTGTAAATGCCTGTTCAATCTCCTTAAAGGCAGGATTTATGCCAGTTATGTTCAGCACAGCCTGGCACCTACTAGAGGTTCAGTAACATGTAAGTGAATGAAGGCCTCTGTCATCTGAGTAGGCACTGTGATATATAGTAATTCAAGGTTAAGACCATAGGATAGAAGGAAAAACAGAATTTGAAATGCATGCTTTGGACAAGTCATTAAATCTCTCAGGCTCAATTCTATCATTTGTAAATAGAGATAATAACAGGGGAGGTAGGATAAAATAAAATTAGGTATGTAAAGCACTAGGTATATGCTAGGTCCTTAATAAACTTACTGCTAATGCCTGACTCATAAGCAGTGTTTGGTAAAGAGATATTGAATCGATGAATGAGCAAAGTAAGATCACAGGGATAGAATAAATCTTCAAACCTCAAGAGGCAGCGTAATCTGGGGGATGAGAAGGGTAGAAAAACAAGATTGGTCCCATGCTGATAATTACCAAATCTGAAGTATGGATGTGCAGATGTATGAGCATTCATTAGCCTATTCTCTACTTTTACATATATGAGGGCTGTCTGGAAAACATCTAGCCATAAATGCCTCTATTCTTCATATTACATGAATGGATACTTTCTAAACAGCCTTTGTATATAAAATGTGTCCATAATAAAAACTTAAGAGAGAGACAATGAGGTAGAGGACGATCTGGGTCAGGCATGAATTAGCTGACCAGATGTATCATTTTAAACAGGACAAAAAACAATGGTACTGTCCCATTTCAAACAGTACATATATATGGTCAGCCTAGTCTCACTGGGCTAAATTCAAGGTGTCAGTAGATTGACCATACGTACCATCTGAAACAAAACAGTACCGGTGTTTTCTGTCCCGTTTAAAGTGGTACATCTGGTCAGCTTAGGCATGAAGAAATGTTAATATATTAAAAATAAGACAGGGAGTTCCCTGGTGGTGTAATGGCTAGGCTTCAGCGCTGTCAACGCTGTGGCCTGGGTTCAATTCCCAGCCAGGGAACTACCCACGTACAACAAACAAAAAAACACAAATTGTAGTACCCCTGGGGGATGAATGAACATTTTGCACATGCTCAGTCACCCTCAAGGTCTCCCACCCACTTTGAGAGGCTGGATTCATTCTCTTCATCCCTGGTCTAGAGCTAGCTCTTCTGATTCCAAGCCCACTGCTATTTTCCCTGCACTGTTGTGCCCTCCAATCAAGAAACGCCAGGATTAATGTGGTGGGGAGGGGTGCAGATAGATTGAACAGGCAGGCAGTGTGAAACAGAAGCCCACCAAACCCCTGGCCCAGCCAGCCCTTTGCTTCCTCCACCCCACTCCACAGTTAATGAGGTAATGGTCCCTTAGGGAAAGAGGTACTTAGTGTTGACAATGAGGCTAATTAGCAGCATACCAATTAGTACCATGGGACCGCTCAATGTGGGAGAGGGGATTTCATGTTTGGAAGTGGCTTCTTCAGAGGAATGAAGGGCTGGACTCAAAAGATTGGCAGCTAGGCAACAGCATCCGCTTTCTCCACATCATCCTTTGCAAGCACACCCCTCTTCCAGGAAGGCTTCCTAAACTCCTCACTCTATTCCCTGTTCCTGTGGTCATTTCTGAAACAGCAGAACAAGGCTGGGGGAAAGAAGGGCATGCTGAACTTTTTTCTAATTGCAAAATATTTCAGATATATAAAAAGATATGAATATATAATAAAAGGTCATATATCCACCATTCAGCTTAAGAAATAAGTCACCAATTCATCTAAAGAGCTCTCTCCGTATACCCTTCTGTTATCTTTTTCTCTCCCCGCCTTGGAAGATGACCTCTCTCAATCCAGTGTGTGCTATACTCTCTCGTAGACTATACCATTTATTTTTGCTCCTCCCTCCTTCTGGAGCAGCACGATCCAGAACTTTGTGCAATGATGGAAATGATCTACACAGTTATGCCACGCATTCTCTGTCCAATATGCTCGCCAGTAGCAGTAAGTGAGCACTTGAGATGTGGTTAATGCAAGAGAGGAATTAAATTTTTAATTCTTTGATTTTAATTCATTTAAATGTAAATAGCCAAATCTGGCTAGTGACCACTATATTGGACAGTGAAGCTCCAGGGCATACATATGTACCTAAGTGCCCCACAAGGGTGGGGACTTTGTTGTATTCACTTCTGTGAGTCTACAACAGTGTCTGACAAATAGCAGGTACTCAGTAAGTATTTAAGTCAAGGACTGAAATCTTTACAGCAAGCCAGTTTTGTATAATTCCTGTTTCTCAGTTTGGACCACTGAGGCCCAGAAGTGATGTGACTTGTGAAGGCACCTAAGTAGTAAGTGTTAAGTCCAGGATTTGGGCCCAGTAATTCTGACCTTAAGCCTATATACTCTTAATTCCACAAAAGGGCTTCCCTGAGCCATATGCTGTCACTTGAGGAAAAGGAGGCAGCCCCTCCAGGCCCTTCTCTGTGTACCTCCCTCACCTGTGGCTGCAACATCAGCTCCAGTGTCTTCCAGGTGTCCTGGTTTGGCCCTGCCGTTCCTTCTACCTAAGCAGCAAGCACTGTGTAAATACCTCCTCCCAGCAGCTATGTGACCAAGCTCCCGAAGCCACAGACAATTACAGTGGACAGGGCAGCAGCAGGAAGAAAAGAGTGGTGTAACAAGAAGGCGAAGGGGCCTAGTGCCATGTGTAGGCAGGGAAGGGTGGCTGAGGCCAAGTACTCAGTTCTGCTGAGGAAGAGGCACGGATTTATTTTACGCTTTTATTTATGAAATGCTTATTGAACTGATACAAAGTTAGTGTCTGTCAGAAGGCCAGTGGACGGAGTTAGTGTGCACCCTCCACCACTCCCCACTGTGGGGGCTGAAGCCAGGAGTGGCTTCATCCTTCCCTCCACCTTGGCAGCAATGGACTGAGAGAGGTCCTGGGGCAGGAGGAAGGGGGAGATGGGGAGCCATGCTCCAGGCATCCAGGCAGGAGTTTTACTTCTCCTCTGTAGCAGTGGTTTGAACTGGGCAGTGGGGAGAAGGAACTTCTCTGGGACCCCCTCCTGCCTCACCAGCCCAGGATTGGGAGTGTCCTCTTTAGCTGCTTCTCGAGAAAGAGTCTTCTGTGACTTCTCTCATCCCCTTCAGAGATGCTGCTTCCCCTGGGTCTCAAAGGGCACTGCCCTCAGTCCTAAAGGTCAGGGGGTAGGGAGCCACACTCGGTGGAGCCCAGTGGCTGGTGACCTCTTCTCGCTGGAGTCACAGCTATGTCCACACTTCCAGGGGCATCACGCCCTCCTTGCTACCCAGAGAGGGTAGCAAATACTCATCTTCCAGGAACTTGAGGGGGAAGTGGACCAGATGGCCACGGATCTGGGAGAGCTCAGACCTGGCCAAGGGAGGGCTGACCACAGCTAGAGGCTCCACTGCCACATACTCCCGGAGTGCCCTCAGGGAACGTGTAGCATTGGATGGCAGGCAGCGGAAGATCTGTGGGCAGAGGCATGAAAGCCAATAAAGCTTGGGGACACTCTGCCAAGACCCCAAGCCTAACTGAGCTCAGTGCCTCCATCCCCACATCATCTCTCCCCACACTGACCCTGAGCCACTGAATCCCATGATACACCTTCAAACAGATCCTCATGCCCGTTCTGAGAATGTCTGTGTGGTGGGGCTTCTCTCCATTCTACCCTGAACAGTATAATCCATGAATTGCCCCCTACTCCGGCCTACACCCCTCAGCACCCACCTGCTCATAGATGTTGGCATTGCTCTCAGCTGTGTCTTGCCACAACTGGAAGAAGTCGTCACAGACAGGGTCTCGGAGATCCAGGTCTGGCCGGGCATCTGCCCCGAGAACCACACTATGGGAGAAAGGGGTCCCAGCAGGGCCAGGTTAGGGTCCTTGGGGAGCCTAAATACCAGGAAATTATGCTGTGCCTACCCAGGTCATTCAAAATGGATGCAATGTTAAACAGTAAAATAGTGTCCACGAGTACAACAGTGCCTTCATTTGTCTGTACTTTGGCACCCATTTTGATGCTTTAAAAAAGTGCTAGGGGTTCCCTGGTGGTGTAGTGGCTAGGCTTCGGTGCTCTCAATGCCACGGCCGGGGTTCGATTTCCAGCCAGGGAACCACCACCACCAAAAAAAAAAAAAGTACCAAATTACATGACTCTGTGGTGCAATGGATAGCGCACTGGACTTGTAGATAAACAGAGGTATTCAAAAAAGTTCCAAATTATTTTTTAAAGTATTTTCTTCTCATTTTCTTTGGTATCCCTACTTTGCTGGTACCCCCAATTGGATTAGTCTGCCTATTGGGAATTCCAATACTACATCTAGGCAATCCTCCTACCTGCTAACAAGGTAGACCCCCTCCACCTCCCTGCCACATCTTATAGCATCCACCCCAACTTTACCTGAAACAGTGCTTCCGCAAACCCAAGGCAAACCTGCCCGCCTGATACTCCACACCATCCATGAGGGACGGTTCCATCTCCGTGTCCTCAATCAGCACAGCCAGTTCACTGTCCCGCTTCCCCAGCAGACTTCGGTCATTGATGTTTGCAGAGCCTAGGGTGGGTGCAGAACACACTGTGTCTGCCTGAGCCCAGAGGACCCTCCTCCCCAACCCTATCACCTCCACCAGAACACCTGCCAGTGGGAAACACACCTTCCTTGGCCTCCATCCCCAACTGGGCCTCAGCAGCAGTCTCTGTCACCTCACTTCATCCCTTTGTCCCTGGCTGGGCCCTGCTCCACTTCTCCCCACCCTCCCATTGTTGCCAGGGGCCCAGATCCAGCACTGACCAATAATGACTGTGCGGTCATCTGCAATGAGCATCTTGCTGTGGATATAGATGAGCTCAGAGACTGGATGCCCATCCAGCTCTCCATGTGTGCGGAGCCCACAGATGGACATGTAGTCCCGCCATGCTGTCCCCACTATGAGTAACAGAGATAGGGTGAGGGAGGATGAGGTGAGAATTGCCCTCCATGTGCAGATGGAGCCCTGTCCCATCCACCTCCTCACTTCCGATACCTTTTAGAGCCTAGTCTATATACTCCCTGCAGTGAAAGACCTCCTGAGGTTTCAGGGCAGTAGGCCCAGGAGCATGCAGGAATAATAGCCTCCTTCCTGCCACCCAGGTCCAGGTCACCAATCTCCCCCTCCCCAGGGGCCCAAGGCTTGAACCCTCAGTCCTCAGCACTCACTGGCTGCTTTGAGGCGATGCAGGATTGAATATTCCCCACGGCACAAGGTCCTGAGGGAAAAGAATGGGTGAGGGAAATGAAGGCTGGAGGAAGGGATGGGGGATGTCAGAAGAGAGGTGGACCTCAAGAGTCCTGTGGGAAGGGATCAGCATAGTCAGGATGAAGGCACAGGTGGGGTGGGGTCATGGAGACCCCCTAGGAGGTCACCTGTAAGTGAAGTGCAGAATAGCCTGGATGGAGTTACCACCACCTGTGGAGATGTCACCCTCAAAACCAGGGAGCAGCGGCAGAAGCACATAGACTCGGAAGCACTGACCCTGCCTGGGATGGAAGTGGTATCAGAAGTGTGATCTGTCCCCCAAACCCCACCCCTCCATTTTGGTCCCCACCCTCCTGCCCATCCACCTTACTTGTGGGCCTTCAGGATTCTGTCTACAATCTCATCGCCCACTTTGTTCAGAACCGTCCGTCCATCTGAGCAGCTAATGAAGAACTGATTCTGGGGCAGGGACCAAAGATATCAGTAGCCAGGCCCCTACATCCGGCCTCCCGGCCCAGCTATGCTAGCCCAAAACAGGGACATCCTAAGTCTCTCTCCTAGGACATTCCCTCCTTTGTCTCTCCTCCTCCCCACAATCAGACCTCAATGTAGAGGAAGTGCTGGCTCTCCCTGATGGTATGCAGGTAGGCATTGAGGATGGAGTTCTCCAAAGTCCCCGCTGACCAGCGGTCCACTGACCGCAAGACCTGGGTGGATGGCAAATGTGGTGTGGTTCCTGACCCCAGGACAGAAGTCTGGGGGCCTCTCAGGTCAGGGAGCTATGGGGCAAGCTATAGTCAGGGTCTCACCTGAACAGTGGTGCACTGCCCCCCTGGGAGTGTGAAGGGAAGCTGGTTTGAGGTGCTAGTGGACTTGGGCAGCAGGTAGGGGTACGTGGGTGTCTTGTACTTGGCCTTGGTAGTCTGAGATGGATGAATGGCAGAATCAGTGGGAGGTGGAAAGTCACCCTGGCCCCTTCTCAACCTCCAGGCCCCACAGGAGGGACTGAGCACCTTGGTGAAGTTCCAGCGCTGGATGAAGTGTCGGGCCAGGTCCCGGGCAGGTGGGCCATGGACAACCACCCCAATATCTCGCCATGGCATCCGAGGTGTGGTCTCCCTGTCAATGAAATCTGGGGTTCCCAGGAGAGTCAGGAAAAGAGGTCAAGGATGGTTTCTTGGAGACACTTGATCCAGGGAGGAAGGCCGCATTATCCTTGACCCAGCTCATCCCTTTCTCAGTCCCAGCCCCAACTTTTGCCCCTACTCCCAACTCTTGGGGACTTTGGAGGAGGGGACCCTCACCCTCAAAAGGCCGGTCCAGCTGCACCCAGTCCTTAATGATAAGATTGCTGTAGTCTTTGCCCAGCCAGAAGAGTTGGTTGTGAGAGAAGTCTGGGGTGGCTGGAGAGTCTGAGCACGGGATAGGAGGCTGCGAGAGGAACACACCCAAGCCATGGGCAAGGAGAGGTCATGGGCACCATACAGAGCCAGGGCCAAAGAGAAGATAGGACACTGAAAGAGTGTGAAACAGAGGGACAGAGACACACAGAGTAAGAATGAAACAGAGAGAATCTGAATCCCCAGCCCACCCCTTCAGCTGTACTTCCTAGAGGAATTGGGGAGCAAAGGGGCTTAGTGGAAATAGGGAAGAGACTGGTCATTGTATCTTCAAAAATGGGTTCTTTGGGTTCCAAAAAGTCTGAGGAACTCTGAATGTGGGCAGCACTTGGAATGACTGGAGTGGGAAGGTTAGAGCTGGGAAGGGGTGTGGATTTAGATTTAGCTGAGTTGCGGGGAGCTCACAAAGGCCTTGGTGGATTACCTGTGGAGCAGCTGATTCAGAGGAGTCCCCAAGGTCAGTCAGTCGGTAGTGCAGGTCATCCCAGCGGCCATAGGCAAGGTCCAACCCCCCTAAGAAGGCCACTACTTGGTCTACCACCAGGAGCTTCTCATGATGGGCCCACAATGTCACCTGGTCTGGGTGGCGCATCACCTGGAGAAGGTATAGAGAAATTCACGAAGGGGAGGGGATAGGTGACAGAAAGAGGGGGAGTTGGGAGGGAGGATGGAAAGATGAGATGTTTAAGGGAAGAAGAGTTGAGGGGATGGGGACTTGTGGTGAGGAGGGCTATAGTATGGGAGGGGTCTCTGAGGCCTGAGTCACCTTTATGTTGGGGTGCAGCAGCATCAGAGCCCTCTTGCTATAGCCACTGTTGATACCCAAGGCCAATTCCACTTCCTTGAACAGCAGTACGGACACACGGACCCCCTCCTCCTGGTGGTAAGTAGGGTATCAGATCTAATGCCTTTCAGAATAGCCCCTTTCTACCCTCTCAAGCCCTTCCATCTACCCACCTACCCTCCTATTGATCCACCTTTCCAACCCTCATATCCTTTCATCTATCTCCCTTTCCATCATCTATCCATCTATTTACTCCATCATCCATACATTTTCCCCCCTATCCATCAACATCTACGGAGGTCTCCAACATGGCAGACACTGTACTATGTACTAGAACTAGTGCTATTAGTAAATCCAATGAGAGATAGATATGTACATCCCAAGGTATATAATACAGTAAAGTGCAATGGGTACCGGGAGGGACATCTATACCAGGCAGAGGAAGAACATGATGAGGGAGGTGTCGCTGCTCCTTAGGGAAGAGGAAGAGGTGATGTTTGCCAGACACTGAGCCAGGACAGGCATGTTTCCTCCTCCTGAAGCCTCAGATTCTCTATTTTCCCCAATGCTGCAGTCCCTTCTAACCAACCTCCACCCATAGGCGACCCTCACCACACCGCCCCTCCAGCGGGACCACTCTCCTCACCGCCTTCTTCTTGAGCATAATGTCCAGTCTCCAGTCATCTGAATGGGCCGGACGCTTCAGGTAAATCTCAGGACTCAACCTGGGATTCAGGGCAGGGGGTAGGAGAGGGCAAACTAAATCTCAGACAACCAGCCACTCCTTCCCTTCCACTCCCTCCTCTGACCTATAAGCTGTTCTGCCGTAGGCCCTATTCCACCCTTTCTTGCTTGGCTGTTTTCCCCTCACTTACCACCAGTCTGTGATGAAAATCTCCTCTTGAGCTCGTAGGATGGCATCTGCCACAGCAGCAAAGTAACCTGCCCCATTCACAAACCTGGGGGAAGGCCAAGCCAAGAAGTCAGGGGAGTCAGAGAGCTATGGAGAGTGAAGACTAAAGGACAGTCATGGGTCAGAGGTGACAGCAGGGTCAAAGATTAAGAGTGATTAGAGAGGTCAGGTGATACCAGATATGTCAAAGTGGGATTAATTTGCCATTATGAACTAAAAAAATTAAAAATTACAAGACACAATAAACTCAAGAAAATGACTAAAGATTGGGAAGATTAATGCATCATATATAAAGTGTTCCAACAAATCAATGAGAAAAACATATAAGCCAACTGAAAGTGAGCAAAGAACTGACAGTTTACAGAGGAAATCAAAATAGTCAACCATAGGAAAAGATGTTCAATTTCACTAGTAAACAAGGTAACTGATATTAAAATGAAATAACATTAAATTCACTATATTGGCAAAAATTAAAATTACTGGTAACATCAATATTAGCATATGAGGAAGAGAATATTCTCACAGACTATGAGCATATACAAGGTTATAGCCTATTTAGGACATTTTGGCCATATCTATTAGCATATCAAATGCATATACCCTTAATACCGTTAAATGCACATGCACTGTAGAATTGTTTGCCTGAAACCTATGTAATCCTTGCTAACAGATGTCACCCCAATAAGTCTAACAATAAAAATAAATTTAAAAATTAAAAAAAAAACTTCACAAGCAATTATAGAAAGTTAAATTTTCAGAAGCAAAATTTAGCTTCTGAGGAGTAAGGTTTGGTGTAACTAAGCAGTCAAAGACTTGATGATGCAGAACACATGAAATTATTTCTTTTGCTTTCTAAGTTCCTATTAAGAGTGTAGCAATAGTATAGAAAAACTTTTTTTTTTTTTTTTTGCTTTTTGGCATGTGGGTAGCTCCCCGACTGGGAATCGAACCCAGGCCGCAGCGCTGACAGCGCCAACGCCGAAGCCTTAAGCCACTACACCATCAGGGAACTCCTAGAAAAACTTTTTAACTGAGAGAGAAACCCAGGTTCTAAATCTCTATCAGCCTACTTTGGAAATTAACTTCAATAAATGTGTTCTATACTTAAAAAAAAAAAAAAAACCAAAAAACCAAAAAAACATTAAATACACATAGTAATTCTATTTCTAGGAATATATCCTATTAAATGCTTGGGCAAACACTGTTACATTGCAGCATTTATAAGAGTGAAAAGTGGAAAATAACCTAAATGCCTAATTTTTAACACATGTATCAAATATAAAAATAAGTCACAAAAGAGTCTATGATCTTATGTTAAAACAAAAAATAACATATATACATAAGCGTAAGAAAAAAATGCAAGGAAAGACCTGGGAGGAGAAATATCAAACTTGTCAGGGTTACTTCTGGGGACAGAAATGGGAGGAAGTTTAGGGAAAAAGAAAGGGCTAGGGGATAAAGGGTTGTGTAATGAATGGAAATGTTAATTTATTTTTTTAATGTGTTTCCATATTGTTTGACTTTTTTTCTTTTTTTTTTTGGTTAGTTCCCTGAGTGGGGTTTGAACCCAGGCCGCAGCAGTGAGAGTACCCAAGCCTAGCCACTACACCACCGGGGAATCCCAGACTTTTTAATAACTAACAGTCTAGTGTGATGGTTAGGAGCAAGGTCTTGAAGACCCAGCCTGGACCTGAATCCTGGTTCCACTGTTTACACGGTGTGTTAACATTAGGCAAGTTACTGAAATTCCCCTTGCCTCAGTTTTCTCATCTGTAAACTCAGGATAACCATCCTGCCTCATAGGGTTGTTGTTAGGATTCAATAAGTTAATACAAGCCAAACACTTAGAATACAGTACTTCCGGGCACAGAGTAATTGCTACATAAGTATTAGTTATTATTGTTCTTATGTTAAAAACAAATCTCAACACCACCTTCCATGGCTCCCCTCTGCCTATGATAAAGGTCAACCTTTTCAGCTTAGCATGCAGGGCACAGAGCAGGGGCTGCCAACTCCCAGACTCATCTCTGGTCGCTCCTCCTCACTCTGCAACAACAGTCACTCCCGTGGTTCCCAAAAAACACCAGGCTATTTCTAGCTTCTCTGCCCCCTTCTCCATTTTCTTTATCTTGCTGAGGCAAACCTCAAGGTCCCTGCCTTCTGGAAGCCAGTCCTGACATCCCGACACTGGGGCAGATGCTGCTCCTCTGTATTTGGTACCTTACATCTACCACCACCAGCATGGCAAGCTCCCATTGTTTTGCGACTTAATCACCTACTGGTCTGTGTCTTATTCCTACCATTGGACCTGGTCTATAGTAGTGCTTAAAAAATGTTTATTAAATGAACGAATAAATCAAAGAGATTTGAGAAGATCATAGAGAACAGAGAGTATGGTCAGTGTGGTAAAGCGGGGTCTAAAAGGTCACAGGTGGTCAGAGAATGCAGGGGTCAGAGATTACTGTTTGGGGGTGAGAAAAATCAGAGGGAAATCAGAGAGATAGGTATGGTTAAAGAGGTCAGGGGGAGGTTATTGAGGTCAAAAGAGGTCAGAGGAGATGAAAGAGGATCAAGGACTCAGATAATACCAAGGGGGTTGAGAAGGCCACAGACAGGCTCAGAAGAGACATCAGTGTCTTACCACCGGGCCAAAGTACCAGGCCGGGGAGGGGCATAGCTCTCATGCCGGTGCAGCTGAAGGAAGTCTCTGCCTGGGCCCTGGGCCAGCTCAGTGATTTCCTGGCCCCACCACCGCGCCTGGCGGTAGCTACTGCACTTGAGAATCAGGGACCTGGACAGGAACAATAGATGGACCACAGGCCTCATCGTCAATACCTCTGGCCTGGCCCAAAAACCTCCCCACTTTAGCTATCACCCCTTAGTCCCTGAATCACAACTCCATAAGGACAGGGCATATATCTGCCTTATTCACAGTTGGGTTTTGGCACCTAGTATTGTGGCGTCCACTCAAGTTTGGTGAATGAATTAATGAATAAATGGAGTGCATGTCTTTTACTTCAAGAGTCCTTCCCCCAAACTTATACTCAGCCCCCTTTTTCTGGGCCCAGACTCTAAGAGCAGTCCCAAGCATCTGGCTAGAACAGTCCCCTGGTTCCAAAACATGGCAGGCTCCAAGGGTAGTGGAAATGCATTCCCTTCTTTCATGGGCTCTTCCATGCAACTCCCCTCTGGGCCTTAGGCTAGCTCTCCACTCACCAGTGTCTGTCCACACCAGGGAGACCTTACCTGTGGGAAGTGTCGATTCGGACCCCGTACCGTGCCTCTGTGCTCCTATTCCCCACCTGTACCTCAAAGCCAGGGTCGAAGAGCTGAACAAATGAGATGGCGCCAGTCTCGAGGGACATGTACAGCAGGAAGGAGTCCTTCACCACCAGCCACCTGGAGCAGAAGGGCTCCATCTATCCCTCCCTGTCCTCAGGATCTTGTTCCTTACCCCGACCCATGGCCCAGCTGCCTCACTCTAGGCCTCACCTCTTGGACCAGCGATAGCAAACTTGGTCTCGGCCACAACAGGTGAGGCCAGGAACGTGGTGGCCTCCTGAGCGCTTCCGGATCATCCCTTCCCTGGCAGAAAAGTCAGGAAGAGATGCTGGCTGGAGAATCCAGACCCCCCCGCCCACCTTGCCCTGCATTCCCCATTATCAGGCAGGGAGAAATCTAGATGTTTGCAGGTGGCTGGGAGAGGTGTGTCAGATACTTACAATCCTTTGGGTCCAAGGTCTGGGATAAAGGACAGCTGACTGACTTCTAGGAACTCTGTCTGCAGAGAAAAACAAAGGCTCAGAGGAAAGGCTCTGGCTTTCAGACCCTCAGACCCTACTGACCCTTTGGGAATCTGATTACCCTGCTCCACCTAAAAAGACCCAGGCATCCAGCATCTAAACCTTACCATGGCGTGGTAGTTGCGGTAGAAAGACATGGTCAGGAGGCGGTTAAGATAATTCTCCAGGTATTTCTGAAGCAGGGATAGAGACAGGACAGATGGGACCAGAGCCATTTGCAGACCAAATGCCTTCCCAGAGGACCTGGTGTCTGGTCGCACCTGTTTGCTAGATGCATGTCTGCTGGAGCCCTCAGGACCTGCTCGGGGTAGAGAGGGTATCTCTCTGTCGGCTGCTTCTCGGGCTGGAGGATAAGGAACAGCAAAACTGTGGAAGGGATGGGTTGAAGGTCAAGTAAGAACTAGGAGGCTGAGTGCCAGGGTTCTTAAAGCACAGGATGTAGGGTCTCAGAGCAAAGGAGGAAGTGTAGTCTGGAGGAAGGCCTCCTACACTAAGAATGGAGACAAGAAATGGGGGAGGCTGCCAAGGGCATTTTGGGCATCCAGCCCAGCTAAGATACTGGCATAGAACCATGGACAGGGAGAGCTGAGCAGGGAAGGTTTCCTGGTTACCAAGGTCAGAGAAAGGGGCCCAGTGGCCAGAGCTTGGGGAAGAAAGGTTGAGGTCTGGGAGTGAGACAGGCAGAAGGGAATGATGGGGGCTGGGGCAGTGACAGCTCATGCTGCCAAAGGGTGAGGGGCACCTGCCCTTCACAGGAAGCAGTCTGGTCCCCCTCACCGAGCCAGAGGGAGCAGACTCATCAAGACTTTGTGTCTAAGGAGGTCCCGATGCAGCTCCTGGAAATGTCGGAACTTCTTTTTGGTTGTCCAGGTAAAGTCACCATGAGTCAAGCGGACAGAATACAGAGTGCAGGTTCCCACCTGGGGGTGTGAGGAACTGAATGGATGACCCCCGGTTGGGTTGCAGCCCCTCACTCTGGCCAGTCCTCCCTTTACGCCCACCCTTGGTGCCAGCCCAAGCCACCTTGGATCCACTGGTGTATCTTTCAGTGCCCACCACCTGGGCTGTGACAGGAACTCCTGGGGCAAACACCAAGGGGTGCATTTTCAGAGGCTGAAGGTCATAGATGGCCAGAAAGGGGTGCATCCGGTCGGCTAAGAGGAAAGAAAGCGGAACAGTGTGGAGCCCAAGAGGTCATATCCCTGTCCTCCTCTCCCTGAGGGCCATCCTCCCTGCATACCTGGGTCCTCTCCCTCCCTCAGAGTGTCCACCTCATCGGTTTCCATCTGTAACTGGCTGGAGTCCAGGTCGCCCCCAGGGGGGAAGAGACTCTCTGGGTTTGTCGCCATCCTAGGAATATGGAGAAGCCTCAGGAAGGTGATCTGCCCTGCAGAACTCTGCCCACCATCCCACCCCACCCGCCTGGCTCCTACTCTCTGATTATGGCTCCATCCTCTGTAACTCCCTCCCAACCCACCTCTACCCTCATCCCCTACCTCAGTCCTTCATCCAGAACCCCTGAATCCCGCCTCCCATCCCATAAGTAGGGCGCCCAGCTAGGAACACCCAGCCAGGCCCCGATGGCCCAGAACTGGAGCAAAGCAAAAGCCAGGGGAAGGGGCCCCGGGAGGTCTCAAGGAGCCGGGAGCCGCCGGGGCTCAAGCTAAGCCAGGCGGGCTGGGAGAGAGGGTCTAATCGGGAAAGAGGAAGTTGCGCGCTCTTCGCGGGGAAGGGAAACCCCAAAATCTGAGCATGCAGCTGAGTCAGGAGGCCCCGCAGCCTGGGCCCATCCCCGTCCCCGCCCGACTTCCTGGGCTCCGGCCCTCCGTGGCGTCTTCTCCCCGGTCCCCTCACCCGGGCAACCCGAGCCAGCGCCGGTGCAGGGTCGCGTGCAGAGGAAGCCGAACTGAACCGGAGCAGGAGCCCACACCCCAGCAACCCGGGGCGGGGCGGCACTCAGGGCCTGCCCCCGCGGGCGGGACGGCCCCCGCCTCACCTCTGCGGGATTCTCGTCTGTCCTGTCCCGCCCCCGCCGCCCTCGGCCCGCCCCTTCAGCCTGCGCTCCTCCCTTGGCGCGGGGGTCGTCTTCTGCGCTGCGGGGCTACGCGGCTCTACTGGCCTGCTTCGTGCGTCCGCCGGGCGTCGTCAGCAGGTCTGTCCATCTGTCCCGCGCCGTCGGTCCTAGTGAGCCCTGCCGCCGCCCTGTGGGCGTTGGACGCCTCACACTTTACCGCGCTCCGGCGATGCCGCTGGGCCCTTGCCGACCCCTGTAGAGACGCGCCTCTGCGACGGGGACCTGTGGAGGTCCCCTTCCTGGACGGCCTGCGAACCACACCGGGCCTGTCCTAGCCGGCGTTTGTGGATGGAAGGAGTAATAAAAAGCCAGAGGGATGGCGGCCACGAATTCATTAACCTGTGTAAGCGTATGTTCTTTCATTCATTGACCATTTATTGCGCAGCTGCTCCATGCCAGACATGGAGCGTACTGTAGTTGTAGTGAACAAGACAGGCACGCAACCTGCTGTCCTGAAACTTTAGGGGGAAGCAAGAGCATTTTCAGGTCCTAAAAGACTGTATATTTCCAAAAAGTTTTAAAGACAATCTCTTTTTTGGATGGACATTCGGGTTGTTTCTAGTTTTTTTATCTGTTGTAAAGAAAGCTGTAAACATTCCTGTATACTCGTAAGTCTTTGTGTGGCTCTATGTTTTCATTTGTCTTGGGTAAATAGCTAGGAGTGGAGTTGCTGGGTCACATAATAAGTGTGCTTTAACTTTATAAGAAACTGCTCAACAGTTTTCCGAAACAGTTATTCCTTTTTACATTCTCAGTTGTTCCATAGCATGGCCAGCCATTTGATACTGTCAGTCTTTAGAGTCTTTACTTATTAGCCATTCTAATAAGTGAAATAATATATCACTGAAGTTTTATTTGTATTTTTAAAATTGTTAATGATGTTGGCCATGTTTCATGTACTTAGTGGCCATTTATAGAGCTTTTGTAATGTGGTCAAGTCTTGCTAATGTTTTAAAAAACCATGTTGTCTTACTGAATTGTAAGAGTGCTTTATATGTATGTGTGTGCACATATACGAGGCGGGACAATTAATTTCTTGAACTTATCCTAGAAAAAGTGCTACATACCTCATTGTTGAATATCATTATGATCACCTTTGAAGTACTCCCCTTCAGAAGCTATGCACTGATGCCAGCTCTTGTAGCAATTTTGGAACTCTTTCCAGAATGGCCATCAGAGCTGTCATCATACCTAAAATCTGACAATTAACATATTTACATACAAATCCTATGTCAGATATACATATTGCAAATATTTTTCTCCCAGAATGTGGCTTGTTCTTTTAAAATAATGGTGACTTTTGAAGAGCAGAAGTTTCTTATTTTGATTAATTTGTGGTATATACACTATTAGTCAGCAAGAAAAATGAATAAAGTATAAAATGATTCAGTCACCTTAAACACAGTTCCTCAAAATGTTAAGCATAGAGTTATCATATGGCCCAGCAATTCCACTCCTAGGTTTGTATAAAAACTTGTACGTGAATATCCACAGTAGTAATACTTAATCTGCCCCAAAGTAGAAACAACACAAATGTCTATCAACTGATGGAAAGATAAACAAGATGTGGTTTATTTCTACAATAGCATATTATTCAGCCATAAAAAGGAATGATGATGCACTGATATGCTATAACATGGATAAACCTTGAAAACATGCTAATTAAAAGAAGCTAGACACAAAGGACCACATTTTGTACGATTCCATTTATATAAAATGTCCCAAATAAGTAAATCCATAGAGAGAAAGATTAGTGGTTGCCGGTAGCTGGGAAGAAGGAGAACAGAGGAGTGACTGCTAATAGATACAGAGTTCCTTTTGAGGGTGTGAAAATGTTATAAAATTGGTTGGGATGATTGCGCAGCTCTGTGAATACAGTAAAAACCACTGAATTGTATACTTTAAAAGAGTAAATGGTATAATAAGTGAATTATCTCTTAATAAAGCTGTTATTCCAAAAAAAGCAAACTGTTAATACATGCAACATGGGGGAATTTCAATACCTTTATGCTGAAAGAAGCCAGACAAAAAAGAGGAATGCTGTATGATTCATTTATACAAAGTTCTAAAACAGGAAAAACCCATCAATAGTGGTGAAAATCAGATCAATACTTGCCTGTGGCAGGGGTGGGGAAGGATTGACTGTGAAGAGGCATACAGGAAACTTGGTGATGGAAATGTCCTAGATCTTGATTGGGGTGTGATATACACTTGTCAAAACTGTACACTAAGATGCGTGCATTAAATTATATGTAACTTTTTACTTCAATAACGTTATTTTAAAATCAAAAGAATTTCTAAGTCAGGCAGTATCGTGGGCAGTGCTTCCCAACCTTTCCAGACACATCCTGGCACCATTAGGAAATAATACAGCATTTGTGCAGCTTTACTAAAGGGCATTTAGAGTCCTTGGCTAGGATGCTCTGGACCTGAGGCTCCCAGCCCAGTCTCTGGCCATCCACCCAGACCTGGCCAAGGGCATCAGTGCCTACAGGGATATGTCTGAGAAGCTCAGTGTGGTTGCAAACAGAATGGACTCTGGGGTCGAGCTGATAAAAGTGGGGATGAGTTCCTGCTCTGCTGATAACTGCCAGTGTGACCTTGGGCAAGTTACCCAATCTCTCAGGGTCTCCGATTACCCATCTCTAAAATCAGTATAGTAATAACACTTAACTCAGAGGATCATTGACATGATTAAATGAGATGAGATAACATGTAAAATCCCTAGAATTTACCTGGCACAGCATTATCAATCAATTACAACCATCTTCATAAAAGAGCACAAGAGCTACCAGACCATTTAATGAGAGTGTAACATTTCCCTGAGTAGTAAAGTTTCCTGTCCTAAAAGAAATGGATTATTCTTTAAATTTTTACATCTTAAGAATTCTAAATTCTCATTCTGAAATGCATATGAACCCCAGCAGTGTTCAGGCTGGCACCAAGTTGCCCATCATTTCTGTAGTGACCTTCCACTGTACCTATTATGTCCCAGCACTTCTGTGTTTGTCTCTGCCATGACACCTGTTTCAATCTCCTGCTTCTTCTCCACGAGGATCAAGACAGCCCCCAAATTAAGGGGGTGTCAAATGGATAGGTGTTTGAGTTGGGTATCCCCCCACCTCTTCCCTTCTCCCTCTTCTCCCCCTTCCATCCCCTGGCGCCTATAATCACCGGGCAGTCTGAGGCTAAGTGGTAGTTTTGCCCACAGTGGGCGGGGGGCTTGGAAACCACACTCCTCCTCCTGGGGCCCTCCTGGCCATTCATTCCCAGCACCCTCATCTCCTTCATTATTGAGATGGGTCTCAAGGGGGCATGGTGTTTCCCATGGTGTGGGTGCTGGAGACAGCGAGGGACTGAAAGAGGAGCAGGTATGGGGGGAGACTAAGGAAAAAGGAGTGCTGTCAGGCTGACAGATCAGCTGCACTGGGAGAAAGGTAAATTCTTAGAT
Source organism: Lyroderma lyra (assembly GCA_004026885.1). NCBI lineage: Eukaryota > Metazoa > Chordata > Mammalia > Chiroptera > Megadermatidae > Lyroderma > Lyroderma lyra. The sequence goes on along the minus strand of PVJL010003731.1, from coordinate 73,777 downwards.
CAGTGAAGGGAAAAAGAGTCTGTCTCCCTGGGTGGGAGGTGGATTTATTGCTTCCTCACAGAGCTAGCTAAATACTTTGCAGGGCCCAATGCAAAATGAAGAAGTGGGACCCCTTGCTTAAACATTATTTTAAAAAAATTATTAAGAATTTCAAGGCAGGGACAGCAAAGCATTACAGCCAGCACGGGGGGCCCTTCTGAGTGTGGGACCCTGTGTAGCCACACAGTGTGAAGGCTTGTGAAGCCAGCCCTGCTGTCATTCCCTCTTGCTCTCCCTGCCGATGCCACCAATACTTACCCCTCCCAAGACCCCCACGTATCTTCCCTGGCCTCTTTTCTCAAGGGATTGGGGGTGAGAGGAAAGAAGGGGGACCCAGACCCACCTCTCCCTTCTTTCTTCAAACTCCCTTTTAGGTTTGGATCCAGCTGCTCCTCCAGATCCCAGCCCAGTTATAGCCCCCATCGTGGCTGAGGGAGGGATAACCTCCCTAGGGTCTGGTGCCTACTTCAGCAGGAAAGCCCGACTCTCCTTCCGCCACCAGCTGCATGACATAGCATCGGCCAATGACTCCACCATTTGAAGGAGCAACCAGGGACTGAACTTCCTGGAAGCCTTGGCAACCTTCCTTCCCCCCACTTCTCAGTGACACCAGTTTCTGGCTCCGCAAGTCCTTCATGACCTCCCCAGTAAATATATTCAGAGTTGCCAAGTATATGGATGTGCTTGTGTGTTGGGGTGGGAGGGTAAGTAGATGGGGCCAAGTCATTAGGCTGGGTTACAGGACTGAGGTGGGAAACGTGGCACTGGGTGGGAGCGGGGATGTAGGAGTAGTGATGCAACTGATCTAATGCAGAGCTCAGGTGTGGCTAGCCAGAAGTTTGCTGAAATCGAGCTTCAGAGTTAAGTGTGGTGAGAGCAGTTTGGAGAGGCTTGGGGCTAGGCAGGACAGCAGTTAGGACTAGGGAGCATATCCATTCAATAAATATATCAATATATCCAAGCATTGAGGATATATCAGTGAACCAAACAGGAAGAATCTCTCTTCTCATTAACCTTACTTTCTAGTAGAGGAGGTAGACAATAAATAAACAAATAAGCATGATAATATGAAGATAGCAAATAAGTGCTGCTATGAAGAAAACTAAGGGTAATGTGGGGAGTAGGGTGGAAGAGGGAAGGGTAATGTTTCTCAAATTTCAAGTGGTTAGGAAAGACCTTTCTGATGAGATGACATTCAAGCAGAGACCTGAATGATGTGTCAGTGCAGATTAGCTGATTGTAACAAATGTACCACTCTGGTGCCTGATGCTGATAGTGGGAGGGGTGTGTATATGTGGGGGCAAAGAGGTATGTGGGAAATCTCTGTGCCTTCCACTCAATTTTGTAGTGAATCTAAAACTTCTCTACAAATGTCTATTTTTTTAAAGTCAGGGAAGAGCAGTCCCAGCCAGAAAAACCAGCAGTGCAAAACCCCTTAGGTTCTAGGAAATGGAAAAATAGCTAGTGACTGGAGTGTCAAGATTGAAGGTAACTGTTGGGTCTTCTAAGCCATGGTAAGGGGCTAAAATATTATTTTAGATGCAATGGTAAGACACTGAAGGATGCTAAGCAGGGAAATGACATGATCATCTCACATTTTGAAAGATCACTTCAGTTGCTGTATGGGGTAAGATCATAGTTGAAGTATGGAAGCAGTAAGGCCATGTAGCAGGGGTGCTGCCATCCTGCAGGCAAGAGATGATGGTGGCTTGGCTCAAGGCAGTGTTGTGGAGACGTAAGAGGTAGATGGCTTCTAGATATACTTTTGGAGATTTTAGGCATGTTAGTAAGACTGTGGAGTGCAAGACAAAGGGAGGAATCAAAGATGCCTTGATTCGTTTCCCAGCCATGGAACCATCAAAAAAATTATTTAAAAAGATGCCTTGAGATAGGGAGGACTGGGAGAAGAGGTTTTGCCGGAAAATCTAGTGGTTATTTTAAGTTTGAGGTACATGTTTGAGGACAGAGATCCTTCTCTGCTCTTTTTCACTTATGCTCCACCCCTACCTCCTTAGGAAACCTCCCTTGCACCCTCCAAAATCCTTCAGGGCAAGATTGTATTCTAGAACAAGGTTTTCAAATATGGCTTATACAGTTCCCTGATGCATAGCAGGGGGAAAAGGAGATTGAGGTAAGATTGAGAACTTTGGTTACTGTCAGTGAGCACCAGAGCTTTTAGATCCCTGGCTTGAGTGGGAAGTCTTGGAGGGGCCAGAGTCCACTCTCTGCCTCCCATTCAAGGAGCTGAAGACTTATTACACACCCCATGGGAATGGTGGCTTCCAGAGCTGGGCCACAGCACTACCCATGGCTGCCCTCTCCCACCCAATGTCCATCTTAAAGTTTATTTTCAAACAAGGTCCACCTTTCTCCCCAAAGCCAAGGAAGTCATACTGCTGCTCCTAACAAGATGAAGAGACAGAGGTGAGTGTGGAGAGAGATCTGGAGTCCTTCTGGCCTTAGGTCCAGTAGCTACCCATGATGACAGGCAAGAGGCAGGCTAAGGGAAGTTGACCTCAATTCTACCTTGGGCTTGAATGGGGGTGGGGATAGGGTAATTTGTTGGGAGACTCCATGTCAACTGCACTCTGGTGTCACAAGGACCTGAATATGGTAGAGGAAGGGAAATGTGGGAGAAGGTGGCCTGGAGAAAGAGGTTTAAAAATCACCCTTGTAAAGGCTCGTCTCCAACTCCCTCAGAACTCAGAGAAATGGTTTGTACAAACAGCAGTGTGCCAGACAAGTTCAAAAAAAGAACCCCAAAGTACCCAGACTCTCTTTGACAAAATGTTTATTGAATTTTGTTATCAGTATGGGATATCTCTTATTGTGTTGCAGAATCCCAGGATTCAGGGAGGTGGTAAAGTGGCAATAGTGAATTTGGGGATCTGGTCTCCCAAAAGTACCTGCCGCTCTACCCCTGATTCTTCAATGGCTGCTAGGCGGATCACCCCTCCACTGGAGCCATCCCGCTCCATGGCCAAAGCAAGAGCTGTGGATAAAAGAAAAAAGTTGGGGGTCAGATTCAGATGCTGGAATCACTGGAAGGAAAGATGAAAACTGGCCAGGCTTGGGTATGGAGGTTGAAGCTCACAGGCCCAGAGCCCAAGCTCTCACCATTGGCAGTAAATTGCAGACACTCTTCCTTAGTCATGCCTTCCTGGTAGGTAGCATCAACATAGCCATAGATATAGGAGCTCCCGGAGCCTCCAATGGCAAAGGACTGCCTTACCATCATACCCCCCATGGGCACTGAGTACACCTGCCAGGTGGAGGAAGGAGAAGAGTCACTAGTTGTACCCTCCCCGCAACACATGTATATTCACCCATCCATTGTGAGAGCGATCTGGGAAGAGTTAATAGTAAGTGAGGGAGAGACTGGAAAGAAAAATGACTGAGGTGGGGAGAGGATCAAAGGCATGACTCCAGTGCTCTGGGGGGAGTGGTGAAGGGTGTCAAACCTGTCCTCCTTCTTGGGGGTCCCAGCCTGCAATGATGATTCCTGCCATCAGGTCTTCCCGGTATCGGTAACACATCTCCTTAAAGAGGCTAGCTGCTGTGTGCACCAGCGGAGGCTCATTCAGCTCAATGCTAGAGGGCATCATAGGGAAGGCAGTGTCAGGATCCAGGAGTCAGACCATTTAGCTCCTCAGGTCCCAACTTCCTTCAGGTATTTGTTTCTCCCCTGCCCACAAGCACCTGTGGAAACCAAGCTGATAGGTAACAGCATCAGCTACTGCCTGGGTATCAGCTGCGGAGCCTGAGCGACAGCAGAAAATGCGATCATGAATAGGGGTCAGCTTGTCAGTCACTCGATTGGCGATGTAGGACCTGCAGAATGGCAGAATAATGAAGGAAGGACCCACTTGTCTCCCACCTCCATCCCAGTCCTAGCCACTCTCTCAGGGCTCAGGAATAGGAACTCCATTATTTCCTATTAGTTCTCATCCAAAGGGAAGCAGGCTGGAGAAAAGAACTTTTGCAAGAATTTCACCTAAGAGGGAGGGGACCTGGGAGGTAGTAGTAGCTGGAACAAGGCTTTTATCACCAGGGAGGGGAGAAACCTCCCTCCCACAGGGGTCTGTGGAGGGTAAGGATGGGCTATCAAGCAAGGAAGGAAGGGAAAGATGGGAAGACCTTTCACGTATCTGTCCTGGGCTCACCCGGTGGTTGTTCTGGAGTCGGCCCCGAGAACCACGCCTCCGTCAAATTGCACGGCCATGATAGTGGTCTGGGGAAAAGAAAGGGGTGTCTGGGCCTGTCAACATTCTCCAGCACTCACAAACCTCAATAATCCCTCTGTCCAGTCCCAAGCGTACGAAAGTCGTGTGCCACTGACCCATTGTCGAATCTCATAAGGGCCTAAACACCTCGCAGAATACCAGAATTCTAATCCCCAAATGCCCCAAAACCTCTCCCAGCCTTAAGCCTGCGTCCCGCAAGATTCCAGAATTCCACGCTTCAGCCTGCTTTCCACCTCCCACCACGAAAGTACCACGCCGCATCCTCAGGATACCTCTCCCACTGCCTCCAAGCACATCATAGACCGCCTCTCGCCCCCGCCCCCCCCAATTCTCCCAACCCACTCAGGCCTTATCCTTCCATCGCATCAAGACGTGTGCACATCTCCTGAACCCGAAGTCCGTCCTCACCCCCGTGGAGACTTCCTGGTTTCCCCAGTCGGGAGTAATGGCCTCAGACCCCCAGGCTGGAGCTGGCCCCACTCTTCCAGCAGACACTAAGGTAGCCGCCATCTTTCTTCTCCGCTACTGCCACAAAGCAACTGTCGTAAAGCGCTCTGTCACTCTCTTTAGTCGTGCTTTGTGGCCTTCTTGGGGCAAGGCTAGGCTGCGGTTGACGGCAGAAGGGAAAAGGAATGAGGTAATTTATCAGGAAGTTTATTTCTTGTGACAGTGAGCGCTTGATGGTAGCGTGGCAGGCAAGTGAAAATACTAAAAAACAACAACACACACACACACACACACACACACACACACACAAACACGCCCGAAAGAACTAATTTCCCTATGGACTGTGCAGGATTGACATATCTAATTAGAGTTTCAGCCTCTGACTTACAGTGACTTCACTATGTTTTCATTTACCTAGGAGTATATACAGTACGAGGAGTAAGTTGAATTGCTGGGTCATGTAGTAACTTAAATATTTTGAGAAACTGACAACTGTTTTCCACAACAGCTGCCCTATTTTACATCCCCACTGGCCAAGTATGGGGATTTCAATTTCTCCACATCCCCACTATTGTTGAGCTTTTTTTTTTTTTTTTTTTTTTTTTAAGTGGCTTAAAACAACAAGCATTTTACTTTATCTCCTGTTTCTGTGTGTCTCCTGGGTTGTTCTGGTAGGGGCTGACTTGTCTGGTCTCTGTGGGCTCTCTCATTTGTCTGGTCAGCTGGAGGGTTGGTTGAATGGTGGCTGGGTGATCTAGGATGGTCTCACTCAGAAGACTGTCAGCTAGGCCTCGGTTCTTCGCCACACGACCTCTCATCCTATAGCAGGCTAGATTGGACTTTTTCACACGGGAGTGGCAAGGTTCCCAGCCAGGAGCTACTCCCTCCAGGAAAGCCATGGTGGGCTTAAATAAAGCACCCTTTCATGGGTGGGCCGAGTCGCATGCTGGGACATTCTGAAGGTAATCTATTGAGCATTTTTACCTTAGCTATCATAGCGGGTGTGAATTGGTATCATGTGGGGGGTTTATTTGCTTTTTTTTGTTTTGTATTTCTCAAATGATTAGTGGACCTATTTTCATGTGCCAATTGACTATATCTTCTTTGGAGAAATGTCTTTTGAAGTCCTTTGCCCATTTTATTTTTTAAAATTTATTTATTAAATTTGTTGGGTGACATCAGTTAGCAAAATTATATAGGTTTTAAGTGTATAATTCTATAATACATTATCTATGTATTGCATTGTGTGTTCACCACCCAGAGTCAATTCTCCTTCCATCACTGTATGTTTGATCCCCTTTGACCATTTTAAAATTGGATTATCTTTTTATTGTTGAGCTCTTAAGAGTTCTTCTTTATATTCTAGATATTAGACATTTATCAGATATATGTTTTGCAAATATTTTCTCCCATTCTATGGATTGTCTTTTCACTTTCTTTATTGGTGTCCTTTGAAGCACAAAAGTTTTAAATTTTAATGAAGTCCAATTTGTCTGTTTTTCCTTTGGTTGCTTGTGCCTTTGATGTCCAAGACTCTGTTGACCAAATACAAGGCCACAAAGATTTAAATCTGTAAAACTTTCCTAGTTTTAATTCTTATAGTTTTAGTTTTGTGATTCATCTTGAGTTAATTTTTGTGCATGATATGAAATAGGGGCCCAAATTAATTTTTTTTGCATGTGTATGTCCAGTTGTTCCAGCACCATTTGTTGAAAAGAATATTCTTGCCCTTTTGAATGGTCTTGGCACCCTTGTTGAAAATCAACTGACCATGATGTGTGTATGTATGTATATATATATATATATATATTTTTTTTTTTTTAATATGTGGTGTGCTAGTATTTTGTTGAAGATTTTGTTTGTTTGTTTGTTTTGTTTTTTTATGTGGGTAATTCGCTGGCTGGGAATCGAACCCAGGCCGCAGCGTTGACAGCGTGGAAGCCTAGCCACTACACCACCAGGGAACTCCCTTGTTGAAGATTTTTTGCATCTCTATTCATACAATATGTTGGTCTATAGTTTTTTGTTTTATTTTGTTTTTGATATCTTTGGTATGAGGGTAATGCTGATCTCAAAGAATGAGTAAGGGAGTAGTCACTCTTCTGGTTTTTTTGGTTGAGGGGTGGTTCCCTGGCTGGGAATAGAACCTAGGCCATGGCATTGAGAGCTGAAGCCTAGCCACTGCACCACCAGGGAATCCCCTCACTCTTCTATTTTTGTAACAGTTTGTGAAGGATTGGCATTAATTATTTTTTAAACATCTAGTAGAATTTAATCAGTGAAATCATCAGTCCTGGGTTCTTCTTTGTGGGAAGTTTTTTTTATTATTAACTCGATCTCTTTGATAAGTCTAGTCAGATTTTCTGTTTATTCTTGAGTCAGTTTTGGTAGTTTATGTCTTTGTAGGTATTTGTTCATTTCTTTCAGGTTATCTAGTTTATTGGTCTACAGTTATTTATAGAATTCTCTTATAATCCCTTTTATTTCTGTAAGATTCTTAGTAATGCGCCTCTTTCATTCTTGATTTTAGTAATTTGAGACTTTTCTTGGTCAGTCTAGCTAAAGGTATATCAATTTTCTTGATCTTTTCAAAGAGTCAACTTTTAGTTTAATTGATCCTATTGATATTCTATTTTCTATCTCTTTTTTTTTTTTTTTTTTTTTTTTTTTTTTTTTTTTTTTTTTTTTTTTTTTTTT
>PVJL010003731.1:0-66250 GCA_004026885.1 Lyroderma lyra | reverse complement strand
TGCCAGCGCTGAAGCCTTAAGCCACTACACCATCAGGGAACTCCCCTATTTTCTATCTTATTTCCACTCTGATCTTTATTATTTTTTCTGCTTTTCTTTAAGTTTGGTTTGTTTTTCTTTTTCTAGTTTCTAAGGTGGATTTTGAGATCTTTCTCTATTTTTTGTTTATTTATTTATTTATTTATTTATTTATTTATTTTTTGGTATGTGGGTAGCTCCCTGACTGGGAAACGAACCCAGGCCGCAGCACCGACAGCACCAGTGACGACGCCCTAAGCCACTACACCATCAGGGAACTCCCTCTATTTTTAATATAGGCATTTATAGCTACAAATTTCCCTCTGAGCACTGCTTATGCTGCATCCCTAAGTTTTGTTTTGTTTTGTTTTGTTTTTATTTTCACTAATCTCAAAATATTTCCCTCTGTGAGTTTGCCTTTGACCCACTGATTGTTTAGGAGTGTTATTTAACCTACTTCACGTTTGCTCCAAGAATACTTGCTGGCAGTGCTTACAGCTGCAGCGTTTACCCTAAGATAACTCTCAAATTACAGTCCTAAGCTTACCTGCAAAGTTTGCCAGGAAATATCTTGCTTTTATTATTGTGTTCACATCGCTTTAGTATATCAATAGTCTTTGGAAACAAATGACATCATTCTATTTATAGCATGATTCTTAGTTGTATTTCCATTTACAAAAATGCATATAGTTATTCTCGATCACTGAAAATGTAAAATCCTACAAAACATAGCATTTCTACATGTGAAAAAATTATTAAATACTAATCATCATATACATTCCTGTTGCATTAGGATTAGAGATAATTTCTGTTGAGAGATAATCCCAAAAACAGTTGTTGTTTTTTTTTAGCAGGGTTGGGGTGTATGTAGTTCTCTGGTTGGAATCAAGCCTGGGCTGCAGCATTGAGAGCACCGAAACCTAGCCACTACACCACTAGGGAACCCCCCAAGAACAGTTTTTATATTTTATTTTCACATTGAAAACTAGTCAGATTTGCTTCAGCCTCAAAGAGCATGTTTATGTAAAATTAAATGAATGTGGCAGTGAGCTGCACTTTTTTTTCTAAATGGGAAATGGGTTAATGTCCACATATTTGTGAATTCCCCAAATTCCCTTCTGTTATTGATTTCCAATTTAATTACATTTTTTATTTATTTATTTTTATTATTTTTTTTTGGTACGTGGGTAGCTCCCTGGCTGGGAATCAAACCCAGGCCGCAGCACTGACAGCGCCAGCGCTGAAGCCTTAAGCCACTACACCACCAGGGAACTCCCCATGATTTCCAATTTAATTACATTTTAGTTGGAGAATATTTAGTGACTTTAGGCTTTTTACATTTATTGAGACTTTTGTGGCCTAACATATGATCTATCCTGGAGAATGTCACATGTGCACTTGGGAAGAATGTGAACTTTGCTGTTATTGTGTGGAGTGGTTGTCCTATGAATCTACCATACTTTTCTACAGACTGCAGCTGGAGCTGTTTTTTTGAATTGAAACTACGATCCAGACAATCCTCTGCTTAAAATTGATGCTTGAGATAAAGTCCCATCTCTACAGTTTATAAGGCCATTCATGAACATGGCTCCTGTCCGCCTGTCCAGAATCACATCTCCTTTTTTTTCTGTTTCTGTTTTGTTTGCTTATTTTGTTCTTTAGATTCTACATATAAGTGAAATCACATTGCATCTTTCTTTGTCTGGCATACTGCACTCAGCACAATACCTTCCAGATCCATCCTTGCTCCGACAGATGGTCAGAACCCATTCCCTTCCATGGCTGAGCAATGTCCCATTGTATATATGTACCACCTACTCTTTACCCAGTCACTCATTGAGGGACACCCAAACTGCTTCCATATCTTGGCCATTGTAAACAATGTTGCAATGAACATATGGATGCACACCTCCCCTCAAAAGCATCTCCTCTTTTTAATTTTTTATTGTAGTAAACTATAAGTAACATAATATAAAATTTAGAATTTAACCTTTTTGTTGGTGTACAATTTAAAGGCATCAAGTACATTTACACTGTTTTGCCACCCACTCCCTTCTTTTCTTTGTGATACTTTTGGCTCCAGCCATCTGAACTATTTTTAGTGCTCGTATATTCATTTAACAAAAAGCTATCGAATGTCTACTAGGTACCAGTCACTCTTTGAGGCACTGAAGGTACATCAGAGAACAGAATAGGCAGACATCTCTAGCCCCATTGAGCTAACATATATTGGGGGAGACAACAATACAATTACAATATATAGTATGTTAGAGTGAATCATTTAAGAAGAAAAACAAAGCAAGGAAGGGAGATAGGAAGTGTGTGTGTGTGTGTTGAAATTTTAGGAAAAATAATCAGGAAAGGTCTCACTGAGAAGACATTTTAATAAAGACCAGAAAGAAGTAAGGAGGGAAGTCATTTGTCTTTTGTGGGGAAAAGCATTCTGGATAGAGGGAAGAGCAAGTGCAAGGGTCCAGAGGCAGGATCGCATCTGATGTGTTCAATGAATATTAAGGTCTATTTGGCCAGTACAGAGTCAAATCAGGTAGAACCTTTACAAAGCTTTTCATCATATTCAACTGAAAACATCCAGAAAATTTCTTGCTTAAATTTAATTTGTTTTCATTTGAGTGCAATAGGAAGTTATTGGAAGATTTTGAGGAGGGAGTAACATGATATGATCTACATTTTATTTATTTATTTATTTTTTTTAAAAGATTTGCCTTTATTGCCTTCCACTTTTCTTCTTTTTTTTGCTTTTTGGTATGTGGGTAGCTCCCTGGCTGGGAATCAAACCCAGGCCGCAGCGCTGACAGCGCCAACGCCGAAGCCTTAAGCCACTACACCATCAGGGAGCTCCCCCTGATCTACATTTTAAAAGATTATTTTGGCTATTTTCTTGAATATACACTGTAGGGAGGCCAAGTATGGGACAGTGAGACAATTAGGAGGCTATTGCAATAATCTAGGTGATAGATAAAGTTGCCTTGACAAGTGTCATAGCAGTGGAGATAGTGGTAAATGGTTAGATTATGACATATTGAGTATGGGTATGATGAAAGAGAAACAGAAAGAAGAGTCAGGTTTTTGGGTTTAAGGACCTGGAAGAATGGAGTTGTCATTCACTGAGATACCAAAGGCTATGAACGAAGTATTTTGGAAGGAGAGGGCATTAGAAGCTCAGTTTTGGGCATGTTAAATTTGCTCTGCCTATTTGAAATCCCAATGGAGATGTTGAATAAAGAGGTGTATAGATAGGATTCTGGAGTCCAGGGGAAATGGGTTGAAGTTATAATTTGGGAGTTATTAAGGTATGAAATGACCAAGCTCTTTCATGTTCACTATCATTGTGGGAGTGGCCAGAGAGTCATTTAGTAAACATACATTATTGAGCTGAGTGCCTGCTTGGTGTGAGGCATGATGCACAAGTTTTAGGCTTGGATAATTGACAGGCCATTGGATTCGAGTTGGACATGTTGCATTTGCAGTGTGTGTGTAGGTGTCCAAGACAGAACTGGCTTTATGGGGGCTGGAGCTCAGGCAACAGGTCTGGGGCTGGAGACTTAGCATGTAGTTGGTATCTGAAGCCATAGGAGTGGTTGAGACAGTCACGGGAGAGGGTGAGTCTCTCAGCTGCCAGGAACTGGGATGACACATATTCCCACATCCATGGTTCTTTTTCCATTTCCCTTAAGGCCTGCCGTCCAAATGCAAAACGCCTAAATCGAGGGCCACCAAAGAATACTTATTTCCCACAGCCGCTCCCTTTTTCCGGCAGGGAAGATAGAGGGAGGGTCTAAACCCCCTCTATGGGCGGGCCTTCAAGACAATGACGTCACCAAAGAGGCGGGGCAGCGGGCACCCAGTCCCCTGGAGCCGGAAGCGAGGGCGGAGGGCTCCACTCTGAACCGTGGCCCGCCCACCCCACTTCGGTGGGCTCGGTTCCTAGCGGGTCCTGGCGGCTGCTGGCCTTAGGCCAGCTGGAGCAGGCCGCGCTCGGCCAGCAAGCCCTGGGTCCGGTTGTAGACATCTTCTAGAGTGCCCGCGGCCCGGTCCAGCGCGGCCCGAGCCTCCGTCTCTCTGGTTCCCGGACATGCCAGCTCCAGCAAGCGTTCGCGACCCGGGAAGGAGAGGAATGCGAGGCGGACGGCCTGACGGACCAGCCAGGGGTGGTGCGGGCCCAGGGCCGTGTCGTAGGCATCGTTGCACTGCTCACCGGCTTCCGGGCCACTAGGCGTCCCTGTCGCCACTCGGTGGAGGCAGAGCTGGGACCAGCGTAGTGCACGGTGCAGCAAGAGCATTGTTCGTGAGCCCGAGAACTTGGCCGCGTTTTGAGGGTCGATCCCGGGCCGCTCCAGCAGTCGCGCTCGCCGCTCCCAGGCCACCATGCCCGCCAGCGACGTGTAGTGCGCGGCATTTGGGCCGTGCACCTGAGACTCAAGGGCTGTCACTTTGGCGAAGGCCTCGCTTGTGGCGAAGGCGAAGATGGAGCCGAAGGGAGTTAGGAACCTGTGTGTTTGGTAGCCGGTAGTGGGGAGAGTGGAATGGTTCGAGAGAGAGCGATGGGGGGACTGGATTAGGGGAGGGAGACCACTCACCGAATTAACTCCCTCCATCCCGCGAGGTACTGCGACAACTCCACATCCCCTTCAGGGTTCAGACTGGCACGGAACGGCCTCATCATGCGGCTCAACATCCCCTGGGGGCCCAGACACGGAGGCTCTTCCCGCTCCAGGGCCTCCAGGGTTCCCGACTGTTGCTGGATCTGGGGGAGTAGATATGGAGAGAAGGGGGCGGGAGCAGAACCCCTAGCCTGCTGGGCCTCCTTCGCCAAGCAGCCCACTTGGGCTGTGAAGAATTATTCCTAAAGTCTAATGGTGTCCTTCCTGCTGTACTCTCAGCTTCTTGCTGGAGAGTACAGCAAGGAGGACCCAACCTTCACCAGAGCTTCCATCTGGCTTCACTTCCCTGTTTGGGGTCCCACCTGGAGCTCCCGGTCCCAGCCCTGCCCCGAGCATACCTGTAAAGGCAGCGGTCCCTCGGAAATGCAGGATTGTGCCCCGGATCTACAGCCTGAGAGGGCGCCTGGGGAGAGGCAAGGCGGAGCAATGAGGGCTCAAAGAGGGGGTAGGTTCAAAGACTTGGATTCCTGGGTTGTTCCCAGAGCAGGTGAGGCCACTCACCTAGGCTCCGAGCACAGAGATAAAAAAGCAGCAGCACAGAGATGGCAAGAGGAATTGCATGGCGGAACCAGCGCCGCAGGACTTGTGAAGGCAGTGTGACCCCCATGGCTGCTGCTGGCACAACTGTTCCGTCACCAGCTCCTAGCCAGTACTTGTTCTCTGCCTCCGGGAGGGAAGAGAAGCCCTCAGTGCCCTGAGGTGCAAGGGTTAATAATTAACCTACGTCCCCTTCCCCTGTACCCTTTGCCCCGGGAGGGCAGCATCCCAGGTGTGAGAAACTGGATAAAGAGGTTTTGGGAGGTTGGGTAGCCATGACACGTCTCTGCATTTCCCTTTCCTATAGAGCTGGGTTGTAGTAAGAGGCAGCCTGGGTATTTGGAAGAGAGGCTGGAGTCAGAACCAGCTCTTCCCCTGAGCAACAGTGTGCACCCTAACCTAACTTTGGGCTTGCGGAAAATTGAGGATAATAATAGGTCCTTTGCAAGGATTAAATGATAATGTATGTGAAACACTGTAAATGGAAAAGCTTACCACAATTGCTCCATAAACTTACCAATTAAGTTCAAGCATGGGGCACCTGGGATCCAGGACACACCCACTTCTAAATGCTCTAACCTAACCCCAGGGGACCTTGTATTAATCTGGATATGTGACCTCTTGATTATATACTTTAGGCTCTATCCTTTTACATTTTTGTGGTTTTAATTTTTTTAACTACAGGTTGGTTCCTCAATTATTCATCAAACTAAACTTTATTAACTACTTCCACAGACCGGGCCCTGTATTAAGCCTCAAGAAAACAAAAGTGTCTTCACAGAGCTCAAGGTCCATTGGAGAATTTGTCATCTGTTTCCCCCACTGGAATGTGAGTTCTGATGAAGTCAGGGGCCTTGTTTTTCTTGGTTGCTGCTCTATTTCCAGCACTTAGAATATTGCCTGAGCCAAAATACATTATTGCTAAATAAACAGGTTGAATAAACAAAGGAATGTGTATGAGGGTCAGGCAACTCGCGGGTGGTGCTCCTCTTGACAAATTTGAACCAGTTTTTTGTTCGGTTTTGGTTTTTGCAAATTAAGAGTCCACCTAGTGGTCATGGGGGGAAATGTTTCAGGGAAAGGATACAGGATGCAATGGAAGAAGCAGCATCTGTTCTTAGTCCCCTGTCCATAAACTTAATAAAATAATTGCTGTCTCTACATTTTCTTTTTTTGGAGGGAGGAGTATCCCAGATTCTCAAGGAATTAGGGCCCCAATCGCTAAGAAGACCCTTCCCAGCTCCCATAGTTCATGAATTCTTGCTCTCGCTCTCACGCTGATGCTCCCTTACATCCTGGAGGTCCCTAAGTTTACTGACCAATCCTAACTGGGGGGATTCCGGAGCCATCACTTCCATTCCGAGCCTTGGTCTCCCCAGTTTGCTGACTGTGACCTCATCTGCAGAATAGAAAGGGTAATTCCCAGCTCCTGAAATTGTTGTGAGGATTAAATTAAACATGCTTGCAAAACGCTAACCACAATTCGTGGCCGATTGTAAACCGGCGGTCAGTGTGTGGTGGTGATTTGAACCCTTCTCCTTTGGCGCTGGGAATCCTTGTGACCCAGAGGAGAGAACAGAGTCTGTAGGGTTCCGGGAGCGGATTAGTTTTTGGTGTCACTTAATCCGGGTGGTTCTTCCGCAATCGGAGCCCTCCTAGGGGCAGAAGTGGTGCAAACCTGCTTAAGGCGCCCCAGTTCACAGAGGCTTAGGGATGGAGCTGGGCGCTGGGGTCAAGCTGCTGCTGCTGTGGGCTACGTGCTTCCGACATGCACAAGCAGATGGGTCGAGTGACTACACGTCAGTCGTCGAAGTGTCTAATGGGGGCCCTTGGGGCGATTGGGCCTGGCCCGACATGTGTCCCGACGGATACTTCGCCAGCGGGTTCTCGCTCAAGGTAAGGGCTCAGACCTGGGTCTCAAAGCGGACGGAGATGCGCAAGACCCCAGAACAGAGGATGGCAGTCTTCTGACTCTTCCTTACCCCACCTTTCCTGGCCGCCCAGGTGGAGCCCCCACAAGGCATACCTGGAGACGACACGGCAATGAACGGGATCCGGCTGCACTGCGCGCGCGGCAACGCGGAGCGCAACACTCGCGTGGTGGAGTCTCAGTCTGGAAGGTGCCAGGGATCCCCTAGGTTGGGGATATGCCCCTTACCTGCTGCTACACGCACACCCCTCCCAGCTAGCAAGTTCTCCAGAGCTGCGAGGCAGTTTAGACCTGGGGAGTAGGTGGAAGGCCTTCCCTCCGCACCTCGGTGGATGTCAGGTGACTGCACCCAACCCACCCAGGTCGTGTAGCATCTGGCTGGGAATTCCCCAGAGCTCAGTTGGACTGGCCGTGTGTAGGGGGCTCGCACAGTCCGTGTGTCTCTCCTTCTCGTAGGTGGGGAACGTGGAGCGAGCCTCTTTGGTGTCCCGAGGGCTTCCTCGTGGCTTTCTCGCTTCGCGTGGAGGCACCCGTGATCCCTGGGGACAACACGGCTGCGAACAACGTGCGCTTCCGCTGCTCCGACGGCACAGAGCTGGAGGGCCCTGGCCTGACCTGGGGAAACTTTGGAGACTGGAGTGAGCCGTGTCGTAAAGGCATGTGCGGCTTGCAGATCAAGATCGAGCAGCCTAGAGGCCTCCGCGACGACACCTCGATTAATGACGTGCGTTTTTTCTGCTGCCGCAGTTGACGCCTTCGCTGCCCTTTCCCAGGCCCCACCTCAGGCTTGTCCCACCTTCAGCTATTAAAGCTTCTGTCTTGGCTTTGGTGTCGCTTGTTTTAGGGGTAGCAAACTGCATTTCCTTGTCTTCCTCTTAACCTAGCATTGAGCCAAGCTGAAGTCCAGGTTTGGTTTCAGGAGTCCATGGCAGGACCCATAGTCCAGAAAAACACGCCTAAACACAATTTTGTGTGCAAGTTAAGAAAGTCCCTAGCTTTCTGAGGGCGTCTGCAGGCACATCACCCCCGTTAAAAGCCAAGGTTGTTCCTTTTCTTAACCACTAGTGACCTCAGATTAAGAAACTTCTACTGGATTAGGAAATGACGTTTTATAATGCCTTCAGGCTTCATTTTCTAGAGCTTAACTGGCTAAGGTGTCTTTTCCTTAATCCCCACTCCCCCCACAAAACTCAAACAGTGGCTTTTTTAAAATCGTTAAATTTATTGGGGTGACATTGGTTAGCAAAAATTACATGGGTTCCAGGTGTACAATTCTACAGTGCATCGTCTGTGTGTTGCATTACGTGCTCACCACCCAGAGTCAGAGCTTTTTCCATCACCATTTATTGGACTCCCCCTTCCTCCTCCCCTCCCCCCTCCCCCCTTGCCCTCAGGTAACCCCTAATTATTGACTGTGTCAAACAGTGGCTTTTCTACATACCCATTCCTGTTTAGGATCTTTGTCTTTGCTGTGATGGTTAGTCCACCTTTTACCAGGAATGGTGGTTTTCCTCAGTTCTTGTCTTTTTGAAGGATAGAAGTCAATCAACAGACAGATATTGTGCAAGCATAAGACAGAAGTTTATTAGTAAAGAAAGTACACGCTGAGACATGGAGCTGGTTGACCGGAGAGGGAAGCATCCTCTCCTTACGCTGTGTGGAGGTTTTCATTTCTATGGGTAGAATTGTCTCCCCCTCTCCCTCTCTAGTATCTTTCTTTTTTTTCTTGCTAGTGTGCCCCATCGTCCCTTCTAGTTTTCAAGGTTGTTTCCCATGATTTGGGGTACTTATTCAAAATAGGCAAAATATAATTGCATGGTTGCAAAAAAGCAGGACGTATAGCTCGATAAGCTGGAGGCCTCCCCTCCCTCTCCCGCATTTTTCTTTCCTGACAAGATATTTTGATCAGTTCGAGCGACTGCAAAGAAGCCTCCTAATTGCGGTTAGTTCCGTCCTCCTCCCGCTCATTTCTATCTTCCTACCTACCCTATCACCTCCACCAGATTGCAGCTCCCATTTCACTTTCTGGGACTTTATCTTATTTTAAAAACTCCCTCCCTCAGTCAATAACTATCCTATTATCAACGTGTTTTTTTAAAAGTGTGTATCACCAATTGAAGTAATCTATTGCCACTTTAAAAAAATTGCCCCGCTTCCCCCGCCCCCCAGGTGAAATTCTTTGAGAGCACAGAATTTGCCTGCGTTGCCGACTTCCTTATTTTCAGCGCAGACTAACAGCTCAGTAACTATGTGTTAACAAAATAACAAGCCGGGGACAGGGGCCCCAAACAGGAAAGCCCGAAGTCCCAGAGTTATCTGGAAGCCTCAGGACACTCCTCGCAGGGCACAATGTGAGACGCACAGGACAGCTCACAACAGGGTGGGGGCAGGCCAGCCGGCAGACCAGGAGTGAGCAGGGCGGTCAGTGGAGCCTCAGTGAGGGGAGCCCTGCGGAGAAGAGAACGTGAGGACGCAGCCAGGGAGCAAGCAGGTTCCCTGGGCAGCGCCCACACCCTCCTCCCCACGCCATCCCACCTCCTTCTTCCTGCAATCGCCGCAGAAGACACCCATGGTGGCATTCACCACCTGCACCCCACACAACAGGATCTCCAGGCACGAGACGGCCACCAGCAGCGAGAAGAGCGTCACATTCCAGTAGACCACGCCAGGCGGCTGCTCACACACATCCCACTGGGTACGGTTGAGCAAGTAAGAGCCTCTGGGGGATGGGGGAGGGGGTGACCCGAGAGAAGGAGGTCACTCGAAGGGCCCCCCTCCGGGTTCCCTGTCGCGCGCGCACACGCCGAGGGGGATTTGCGAAGGGCTCATGTGGCCCGTGCGGAGGAAGCTCCCTGGGAGACCAGCCCTGCCCAGGTTCGGGGTCCACGTGGGAAAGGCAGGGGAGGAGAGGTACAGAATGGAGTAGGGAAGGCGCGAATACGGATGAAGCCTTACGAGGTCTCTTTAAAGTAGTAGTCCCATTTGTCGTTTATTGAGCATTTGGGTCCAATTCGGAGCCCGGCTCCTGACACCGAGAGGCAGTAGATGGCACCAAGCAACCCGAATGCCGAGGAGAAGATCGAGCGCAACATCTGCGTGCAGAGTGGGGGAAGGGTAAGGCCGCCCTCCCCCCATGCATGGGCCCAAGCTCCGGCCCCCACCCCCACCCCCTTATCCTCCTGGAGTCCAGTCAAAATGCGTTTCCCGTCAAACCTCGCGGCTTGGAGTGAGGCTAAACCCTAAGAGTCAGGGTCTGCCAGGGCTTCCCAGGTGTTGTAGTTCCCGCGGGTCAGGCCCACTGAGGCCTGAGTTTGGGGAGAGGGTAGGGTGGGGCGGGTGAGGTGAGTCCTGGGACACTGCAGAGGAGTTCGTGGAGCTAGAAATCCTGTAGTGGAAGCCAGGGCTTTCTGTTGGCTCTTGGAAGACTGTTTAACGACTGATCCTTAGTTCTACCTCAATCTGGATCTTACCCTGCAGCGATTTCCACAGCAGCCTGCACCGCAACAGCCCTTGCCCCCTGCTCGAACGGCTGCAATTCCCGGACACAGTATCTATGGAAGGAGAGTCAGTGTGATAGCAAGTTGCCCTTTCAGGGCAAGGGCTACTTTTAATTTCTTCCAAGTGTTGCCGTCCACTAGCTACTTATTTTATTCTTCAGGCTGTCACCTAAAAATTGCTTGGTGGTCCACCCGTGGACTGCGACTGACATCTTGCCCAGCCCTTGGGCGCCCAGCCCAAGACCTTACTTGCATC
Source organism: Lyroderma lyra (assembly GCA_004026885.1). Lineage (NCBI taxonomy): Eukaryota > Metazoa > Chordata > Mammalia > Chiroptera > Megadermatidae > Lyroderma > Lyroderma lyra. Next base: position 55,330 of record PVJL010003731.1, on the reverse strand, counting down.
AGTTCTTACGCCTCCTGACTATGATGTCCTCAGCCCTTTGGACAGCAGGAAGACCTTATCTGTGCTTTCCCTGGAGCACTGTCAGATTCTATCTTAATTTATCATTATTTATGTAACCAATTTATTACTGTCCAGATTGCACCCTCCAGGAGGGTAGGGCCCAGTATCACATTCCCTATAAATCTTGGCAATGGTAGGTGCCCAAATGAGCCAGAGTCAGGAAGCCTGGATTGTAATGCCAACCCTGTGCTCACTCCCCAGTCCATGAATTGATTTTATCTCTCTGGGTCTTAGTTTTGTCCTCTGTAAAATGGGTCTGCAAGGCCTACCTCACTTGATTTAATGATCTCATGATTTAATGAAATAAGAAGTTTACTTGATGTCAATGCTGGTTCAGAGTAAATGCTTAGTACCTATAAATTCCCTGAGCTGCAGGGAGGAATAGTGGTGTTGGAATGTGTGGAGGGTGGAGGAGAGAATGTTAGTGGAGGCTCTGATGGTCCCCATTGTCTTTCTCCCTGTGGTCTTTTTCACAGAGCCGATCCACTCCCGGGGCATCAACTGCTCCCTCTGCCAATAGTCACCCCTAAATCATACCTCCAGGTTCAAATCTAACTGCCCGAAGTATACATTCGCTTGAATGTCTTTGTTTTAGCTCTAAGCCAGCTTCATACTGACCTCACAATTTCTTCCCCAAATTCATCTTCCTTTGACATTCTTGTCTCCATTAGTGGAGATACCCTCCAGTTCACCCAGGCTGGAACACATGAATTCTCCATACCCAGCCAAAGCTCAAGTCCTCTTGACTTTTCCTTCCGTGGCTATTGAATCTGTGAGTCCTTTCTGTTTCTTCCCTAATTGCTTCCCAGGAGGATGATGTTCTCAGCCTCCCTACTGGATTCTCATATCTCTTGCCCCATGCCACCCCACACTCCATCCTAAATACCACCACTCAGATTAAACTTAATTTTCAACTGGTCTTTTGTCTGCTCACATCCTTTAGCAGGGGTGTCCAATATTTTGACTTCCCTGGGCCACACTGGAAGAAGAAGAACTGTCTTGGGCCACACATACAATACACTAACACTAATGATAGCTGATGAACTAAAATAAGGTCCATGAATAATTTTCATAATGTTTTTAGGGAAGTTTACGAATTTGTGTTGGGCCACATTCAAAGCCATCCTGGGCCGCACGCAGCCCATGAGCCAAAGGTTGGATAAGCTCGCTCTAGGGTCTCCTCAAAGAGTAGCCCATCAAGACTCAACCTTGGCAAGGCATCAGAGGCTCCTCACTTTGGCTCCAGCCTTATCTTTGTTGCACCAGGCAAGGTTCTTTGCCTGTCTCTCATCTCTGGAATTCTACAGCTGTCTTGATCTGTGCTTCCTTGTGTGCCTTGTCTGACCCACATCATACGAAGCAGTATTTTGTTCTCCAGGGTACGGGCTGAGTATTTCAGTTCTGTTATATCACTCACAGCAACCTCACAGAAACACCTGTAGAGCTGGATGGACTTTCCCCTAGACACTCTTCCCTCTTCCATCCCTTATGACAGGTTTAGGGCCAGCTCTTACCCTCTGGCTTAGCCTCTCTGGCTATGTCACTTACTGGGAAGCTCCTGGATCAAAAGACGCCTGGAATTGCCTTTTGGATTTACCGGTTTAGAATGACCTATGCATTTGAGTTTTGTTTGTTTTGTTTTGTTTTTTTACTTTTTTTAGTCAAAGTATTTCCTTTTGTTATCTGAGTGTCCCTCTCTATCTACTCATCTTAATGAAAAAAGAAGGGTAATTGTAAATGCAGGAGGAACACTGAATTTATAGCTCAAATCTCCTTACTTTTCTCCATCTCCATGGTGACTGGCCTAGTCCAAGCCACTGTCATCTCTCCTGGACAACTGTAGTGACCTTTATCTGGTCTTTCTGTATCCACTGTTGACCTCCTACTATACATTCTTCCCATAGCAGCCAGAGGGAGCTTCGTAAATCTAATAGAGTGTGAAGCAACTAGAACCCTTCATAATTTGCTGATGGGAATAAAATGTGTCTAAGAGCTTCAGAAAACTCTTTGGTAATATCAAGTAGCACACCTTAAAAATCAGCAGTTTTACTCCTAGGTGTACATCCAATAGAAATGCAAACACATTCACCTAAAGACATTTACAGGAATGTTTATGGCACCATTATTTATAATAAATCCAAGGTGGGAGCTATCCAAATGTCCATCAGCAGTAGAATGTTCAAATAAATTGTGGCATATTCACACAATGGAATGCATAAGAAATAATAAACTACAAGTACATGTAATCATATGGATGAACTTCATAAACATAATGTCGAGCTCAAGAAGCCAGAACAAAAGTATCCATAATGTATGATTCCATTTATATGAGGTGCCAAGTAGGCGAATTAATGCATGGGGTAGAAGTCAGGATAGTGGAAGCCCTTGTCAGTGAAGGATAATGCCTTGTGGGAGCTATATCTGGTATTCTGAAAATGACCTGTGTTTTGATCTGGGTGCTGAGTATGTGGGTATGTTTACTTTGTAAAAATTCACTGAGCTGTATACTAAGGATCGGGGCATTTGTATGAATTCAATAAAAATTCAAAAAAAGTTTTAAAAGTTCAAAAAAGGTAACAAGTCCTTCAGTAGTTTTCTTACAATGTTGTACTTACAATGAAATTCAGATTCCTCGCTGTGGTATTCAAGAGTGTACGTGCTCTGGCCTCTCCCACCCCATTTCCCATCTAATTAAACCTCAGCTGCATGGGCTGCCTATCTGATCCTCAGATGTGTGAGCCTGTTTCTTTATACTTGTCAGTCCCACTGTCTGCCATGCTGGGTTGTTTTTCGGTTTATATTTTTTGTTTGTTGGTTCGTTTTGTCTTTTGGATTTCAGTTCAGACATCACCTCATTGAGGGCTTTCTTGAAAACACGTAAGAAGTGCCCCCCACCCTTGCCCTAGGAGCTCTCTATGACAGCACGCTGCTTTGTTTTCTTTTTTTTTGCTTTTTTTTTTTTTTGCTTTTTGGTATGTGGGTGGCTCCCTGACTGGGAATCGAACCCAGGCCGCAGCGCTGACAGCGCCAACACCGAAGCCTTAAGCCACTACACCATCAGGGAACTCCTGCTTTGTTTTCTTGACGATACCTACTCCTGTCTGAAATCATCTTGCTCATTTATTTACTCTGTTCATGCACTGACAATTAATTGAATGCCTCTTGAGTACAAGGCACTGGTCTAGGTACCTAGCACACAGCAGCCAGGGTAATGAAATGTACCTAATGTAATGAGGCTTACATTCTTGCTTCCTTGATACTATGTCTCCCCAGTGGGAATGCCAGCTTCAGGGAGAGCAGGGACCTTGCTTGTGTCCCTGTGGCATAGCACAGAAGGTGTGAATACCTTTGAGAGAGCCTTCTTGGGAGTGGCTCAAGGTATGGAAGTGGGAGTAAGGCATCTGGGAATAAGCATATTGGGAGGGCATCCTCGGGATCTCTCCTGAAGCATGACTGGGAAGGTGGGGGTGGTTGAAGCTGAAGAAGGGAGAGATGTGGCACTGGGTGAGTGTGTAGTCCTGGGAGGAGTGTGATGTTTTCAGAGAGAGAGTTGAGGTCAGAAGGATGGAGTAGAATCCAATAGCCATGAATCCAGGTGGGAAGGGGAGTCAGAGAAAAGACCCCAGAGGGTAAGAAGAGATTGTTGGATAAAGGAGAAGAGGTGGGACTTATGAAAAAGATGAAAGAGAGACCTCTCCTGGAGAATTTCATTAGTCAACTATCTTGAGAAGTGTTGGATTATGCAAGGTAGATCTTTTGTCTTCATCCCAAGACCTTGACCTTCCAGAAGTGCCTCTAAATGGGGAAGGATGGGGATTAGGAAGTCCAGGAAATCTCTGTCTCGCCTTCCCTCACTTTTCCTGACAGATTCTAGTCTCTAGGAAGATGTGGGGGCATCTTCTCTGCCATATTGACCTAGGTTCTGAGTTTATCCTTAGCTCCGAGCATCGAGGGGGCATGCAGAAATGTGGGCTGAGAATGAAGAGAACATGGAGGCTGAAGAGGGTGACACCAAGCTGAGAGGTAAAATGACTGATCTGCAACATTGCTCCTTGTCTCCACACATTGTCACTGCACCCCACCCCTCATGCCCATTATTATCTGGCCCTGATAAACTCCCACATGACCATCTGCTCCTTTGGCCCCAACCCTTGTGTTCTCAGCATCTGCTCAGCAGTGGGGATGGGGAGGGGCAGGTAGGACATAGCTCCTTCTCAGAAGGGAAGCTACTTAGAGAAGTGAGGCTCCCTTCTTTTCCTTCTCAGACATTTGGCTCAGGACCCCAGGTCTCCTCTAGGACCTCTACACAGTGCTCAGTGTTTGGGAGCAGACTGAGAGGTCTCCAGGTCCCCACTGTGCCACTGCCATCCCTCCCCAGACAGCCATCCTTTTCTCTCTCTCCCTCTCCCTCCTGTTTGGAACCCCCCAGCGTGGCACCCAACCCCCTGCCTGGCCTGTGCGGCCTCACCCGCCTTCTCACCATCAGGCCTCCGCCGATGAAGCCAGCCATGAGCCAGACTTGCAAGCTGATATGTTCATAGCTGGTCCAGGTGGTCTTCCCATTAGGCACCAGCAGGAGAGTGTTGGCCACGATGCAGACCAGGGAGAGGGGGATGAGGGTGAGCCCCACGAAGCGGGCACACTTTCCCGTGCACATGCTGAGGTGGGAAGGACAGGCAGTAAGTGAAAGTGAGCCTAAGGTTTCCAGGTCCAGAGGAAAACAAGCCTGGAACAAGGAGCAAAGGTCGGGAAAGAGGTGTGGCAGAAACTGGACCTGCCAGCTCAGCTGATAAGGGGGAGAGGCAGGAAACACAGGCAAAGAGTAGGTGGAGATAGAGGGGCTACTCTGAGAGTGAAGGGGAGGATGTGGTGGAGACTGTGGGGAAGAATAACACAGAGGAAGTCGCCTGGGGTCAGTGTGTTTTCCTCTTTTTCTCATATACCTCTCCATGGCCCCTCTGTTGGCTCCTTACCTGCTTTGTGACTTGGTCAAGCCCCTTAATGTCTCTAAGTCTCAGGTGGTTCATCTGTATCCAGGGTAGAATGATGCACCTGGCTCATGGACTGGTGGTGAGGATTAAATGGGACAGTGTGAGCAGGACTTTGTAAATGAGGATGCACTAAGCAGATGTGTGGTGGCCTCATCATTTCTATTATTCCCACAGCGAGGGGTCCTTCTGGGAAAAAATTAAGAAGGTCGTAGTGGACATTTGTTATTCTTTCATTTTCATTTCTTCTCCATATTGGTTTATCAAACCTTTCTTCTGTTGTGGCCACCACCTGTCTCTCAGGGTGGGCTCTTGATGAAATCCTGATTGATTAGAGCATTCCATCCCCCAGCCTCAGTGTTTGACTCAGTGATGGCCACATGCTCCAACCAGTCCCCTGAGAATCAATTTCTGGTTTTTACTGTTGGCAATCTGAGATCCAAGAAGTTTTATTTTTGTTGGGGTGCTGAAGTTGCTGGTGGCACATTGCCTGTTGGAGAGTGAAGTCCATCCAGAGGAAAGAACAATTGACTGGTGGAGAGACACAACGTCTTAATGACATGTATTTGAATGTGCACATCCAGCTGTGCCTGAAGCCGATCATCCCTTGGGAAGTTTTGATTATGTGAACTAGTCTGAGTTGTGTTTCTGTCAGCTACAACTTCATGTAGAGAGTGGTTTTTGATACAAATATTAATTCATTAGGCCCTTGCTTGTGGACAGGACCTTGCTCTGGAGGCTGTGGGGGTTCAAAGTTGTATGCATGAGACCCAGATACGGGCCTCAGGAGCAAAAAAGAGTGAAGGCCCAAGTAGGATGTGGTAGTGCTAGGAAAGAAATGAAGCAGGAAGCGCTGCAGGACCTCAGAGGTCACGCAATGAGGTTGTTGCACAGAGAGTGCTATCCAGCCAGTGGCCTCTGAGGTAGCTTGTCCAAGCAGCCCCCTCAGAGCACTTCAGAGACATGGAAAATGGAGGAAACTAACCCCTGAAAGAGAGTGCCAGAATCTTAGAGGAATTCCTACTGTTTATGAGACAGAGGCGCTGGATTAAGAAAAGTCTACAAAGAATTTACCTCTTGAATGAGAGGATACCTGAAAAAAGAAAATACTTTGAACCTGCCCCAACTCTCTGCCTCTCTCATTCATAGAGAGTTATTGTGATAACTGATACTTGGTTTTGCTTCTGTTGTATTGTTTAATGCTTTTTAAAATTCCCCCCACCCCCCAAAAAAAAGAAAGAAAGAAAGAAATTGGGAGTTCCCTGGTGGTGTAGTGGCTAGACTTCGGCGCTGTCAACACTGCGGTCTGGGTTCGATTCCCAGCCAGGAAACTACCCACGTAAAATAAAATAAAATAAAATAAAATTTCATATTGTTTCTGATGTCTCTTTTCATTAATTTTCTCATCCTTATCATTAGTTTCTTTTTACATTTTCTTGTGTTTTAGAAGGTGTATTATTTGTTTATTTTTTAATTAGTTTCAGGTGTATAAAACAACATAATGATTAGACATTTACATACCTCACAAAGTGATAACCCCAACAAGTCTATTTTGTACATAGCTATTACAATACCATTGACTATATTCCCTATGCTTTACCTTACCCATTGGATGGGACTCAGCAGCAACAGTCACCATCACCAATTTTTATTTATTTTTAAAATTTTTTATTTAAAAAAAATTTTTATTATTATTTTTTTGGTGGTTCCCTGACTGGGAATCAAACCCAGGCCATGGCGTTGAGAGCGCCAAAGCCTAACCACACCACCACCAGGGAAAATCCCCCTTTGTTTTTTTTTAACCAATGTTTATTTTTATCACACCACATATATTACTATATCCAGATTTTCATGAACTGTTAGAATCTCTACTGTACCCATTTCTAAAGACTTTAGTGCATCTCCAAGTCCAAAAGAGTAACTTGCTTGTGTTCTGGCTGATTTCATCAAAGTATCATCCCATTAATTTCTTCCCTTGAATAAATTTCATGTTGGAGAGGATTTCAGTAGATAGGATATATCAACTAATTTTAAAACTTTGGATTGATTGCAACCTCTGATCAAACATCAGATTGACTTAGTTCAGTTTTAAAGTCAGCTGATCCAGGTAAAATGAGACCAGCCTCATTCACTTTGTCCCCAGAAATAAACAGCTGCACGGCAGTCTCAGCTACTTTCCAAACATAGTTATGTCATTTTTCCATCCTTAAACGAGCAAAATGCAAGGCTGACTGACCTCCTCTACCATGTTTCTTGGGGAGATCCACAGTGAATTTGTGCAAGACCTCTGTGTTTCTATGGAGTGTGCCAAAAAGTGCACCACTATCATCTATTACAGTGAAGCCAAACTTGCTACTATCTGAAAGTAGTGCTGAAAGAGCCTCTGTATGGAATTTGTTGTCACACAAATACAATGATGTATTAATTGGTGGAAAGGTTCAAAGTCATTGTTGACTTTCTTTTCTGTTCCCTCTTATGTTACAATTGTAGCACAGTAAATGACCAGGCCATTTGGACATACTTTGTTATAAAGTTTGAGTTTTTGTTGTACAGATGTAATGGCTCCCAGGACTGAAAGGTGGTTTATTCACAATTTAATGTGAGACGCCGTTCAAACTTGTCTGCTAACATTTTTGCCACTCATGAAATCTGGTCTTTGGGAGGAATAATCAATGCTATCATGCTTGTGCCATTGCTGTAGGCCGCCTCCCAACTCCTTTTTTTTTTTTTTTGACTGGGAATCGAACCCAGGCCAGCGCTTACACCACCAGGGAACTCCATACCTCTAAACTCTTAATGAGCTCTTTGATCTTCTAGATCTCCATGTTCCTACTGGCAGCACTGGGGGCATCTGCCATCTTCTCATGTCTTCCTCCCTTAGCATGCAGTCCTGGGCTGCAGTGGCTTCTCCTCCCTGGTGTTGACTCCTTGCTGTGGCTCTAACATAAGACACCAGTTCCCTCTCTCCAGGCAGCTGCATGTATTGCAACCCACTCACATGGGGCCTGTGACACCGCCCCCTCATGACTATTTTGTAACTACCGATTTGTACTTTCTAATCCCTTCATCTTTCTCACCCATTCCCCAACCCCCCTCCCATCTAGTAACCATCAGTTTGTTCTCTGTATCTATGAGTCTATTTCTGTTTCATTTGGTCGCTTATTCTGTTCTTTAGATTCCACATGTAAGTAAGATCATATGGTATTTGTCTTTTTCAGTCTGACTTATTTCACTTAGCATAATATCCTCTAGGTCCATCTATGTTGTTACAAATGGTAAGATTTTATTTTTTTTATTTTTGTTTTTGTTTTTGCTCTTTTAATATTGGGGTGACTCTGATTAGCAAAAATTACATAGGTCTCAGGTGTACAGTTCTACACTACATCTTCTGTGTGTTCTGTTACATGTTTATCACCCAGTCAGTTCTCTTTCCATCATCACATATTTGTGTCCCTGTCCCTTTCCCCTCCCCACTCCCCCCTTACCCTCAGGTAACTACTAAATTATTGACTATGTCCATGAGTTTTGTTTCTTTGTTGCTTTTGATTCAATGTTAACAATTAAACTAAAATTCTCCATCCCTTTGCCTTATTTTACCCACTCCCCCATCCCTCCTCCCATCTTAAAGCAGTCCCTCTAACAGTCTCTGTAGTATTGGTTTGGTGGGGATGTATTTCTTTAACTTTTCCTTATCTGAGAAGCTCTCTATCTATCCTTCAAACTTGAATGCTAGCCTTGCTGGATACATTATTCTTGGTTGTAGATCCTTGGTTTTCATCATGTTAAATAATATTTTCTGCCAATCCCTTCTGGTCTGTAAAGTTTCTGGTGAGAAATCAGCTGAAAATCAAATGGGTGTCCCTTTATAAGTTACTACTTACATTTCTCTTGCTGTTTTTAGAATTTTGTCTTTTTCTTTAACTTTTGCCATTTTAATTATGATGTGTTTCAGTGTGTTCTTATTTGGGATCACCTTGTATGGAATTCTCTGTGCATCATGGACTTGTATGTCTATTTCCTTCACCAGGTTAGGAAAATTTTCGGTCATTATTTCTGCAAATAATTTCTCGATCCCTTGCTTTTCTTCTGTCCCTTTTGGCACACCTATTATTCTGATATTCTTCTGCTTAAAATTGTCCCACAGGAATCTCAAACCATACTCATTTTTCTGGATTCTCATATCTATCTATTCTAAATGGGTGTTTTCTGCTGGCTTTTCCTGGAAATCACTGCTTTGTGCTTCTATTTTATCTAGTTTAGTGACTTTTATTCCTTTCTTCATTTCAGTTAATGTAGTCATTATCTCTCTCTTGTCTTTTATAATGGTTTGTAAGTGTTCTTTAATGCTTGCTATCTCTCTGTTGAAATTATCATGCAGTTCCTTAAGCATTTTTATAATCATTGCTTTGAGCTCTGTTTCTAATGGGTAACCTGTCCCTATGTCTTTAATTTTCTGATTTCTCATTTTTTTGCAGCCTCTCTTGACCCTCCAACTGTACTTTCTTTGGTGTTCATTGCTGATACTGGGTGGGCAGAGGTCTGTGGGGGATGGGAATTTATGGCTTTGTTTCCTTCCTATGGCTCTCCGGATCATGTGGGGAGTTTGGGCATGATTGCACCTTTCTGTTCTGGGTTTGTCCCGTGCACAGATTCTGCCCTGAGCTTTGGGGTCAGCTGTCCTGTATTCTGGTCTTTCAAACAGTCTTGATTGTGGGCTGAGAAATGCACACAAAGCCCCGTCTCTCCTTCTCCTTCCCGGCTGTAGCATTTGCACTGTAGCTCCTCACCACCCAGTTGCTCCCCCTCCTCTGGGAACTGAAGTGAAGTCCACCCGCTGCCTTTTGCGGACCTGTTCTGCACCTCCTGGGGCCAAAGCGAGGTGGTTGCGGTATCTCATGCCCTGCCTTTGGGCCTCCTTTCCTCTGTTCCGTGTCCCGAGTGAGGTCCAGAGTGCTCTCCTCCATCTTCTTCCTCCTCCATCCCCCAGTGGTAGAGTTGCAAGTGGGACCATGTGCACAGCTGCATCCCTGCTCTTCCCTTCATTTCTCCTTTGTTTAACCCTCTGCCTGCCTGCAAATACCTTAATGCCATGAGTGGGTTTCTTAGCTGTGATGTGCAATGTGTAGAGGGTTCTTGGTTGATGTATAGGTGTTTTGTTAGTTGTAATCTCCAGAGGAATTTTTAGAAGGACCCTCTCATGCCACCATTTTGTTGCATCCAAGATTTTATTATTTTTTTTTATAGCAGAGTAATACTCCATTGTATAAATGTACCACAATTTCTTTATCCCATTGTCTATTGGTGGGCATTTTGATTGTTTCCATATCTTGGCTATTGCTAATAGTGCTGCATAGGGGTGCATATCTTTTTTTAGAAGGTATATTTTAAATCCTGGTAGTGGTTACTTGTGTTGTAAAAGTATCCTTTAATTTGTTACCCTATCTCTCTCTGAGAAGCCTCAGATTGCCTGTCAACTCTGCAGCTTCCTTTGAAAGGTTTACCATGCTCATTATTAGCTTTATAGCTTATATCTATTTGACCATGTGATTCTTGATAAAAATGGAACTATTTGCTCCACTTCTTCAATGCTCCATGCTCTTTGCTATCACATTGTGCATTCCTCCCACTAGAGGTAGCTGATACCTCCAACCATATGGGCAATGGACTGTGGGCAAAGTGATAATATCCCAGTTCTTAGCCTAGACCTTAAGAAGCGTTGTGTGTTGCTATGTGACATCTTGTGCCCCATCACTGCCATGGGAGAACATGCCAAAGTTAGCCCATTGGTAAAAATGAAGGGGTAAGATACAAGGAAAAGGCCCACATAGATCCCAGCCTACATGAGCTGACTTCGAACCAACTCATATGAATGAAATAAATGCCTACATGTCACTAAGACCTTGTGGGGGTTTTTTGTCCCACAGAAATAGTTGACTGACATAGACCCTAGCTGATTGATCCAGGAATGAGTAGCTGACCCACAGCCAGAGGCTTACGAGGTAGCTTGAGGCAAGAGCTCTGCCCATTGGAAGTACCCTCACTGAATGATGACTGATCAATGAATTGGATCTTTGTTCTTGGAAAACTCGAGAGTCATCGGAGGGAAGTGTGGCCCAAAAGTGAGAGAAATGTGAAAGCAAGGAATAAGCAAAAGCCATGAGACAACTGAAACCATAAATAAGCAGAAGGCATAAGGAAAAGAATTGTGTAGAAATATGTTATTTATAAACAGTGAAGGGGGAAGAAGTAGAAGGACTGCAGAGTAGAAGTGGAGAATCTGGATCCTTGGTGAGGCAGATGGCAAGAGGTTCTGCAAGTCAGCGGAAGTAATGCTGAACTACTGTAGACTTTGGAGGGGATTCAGCCCTTGTCCCAATGGACAGAGAAGGGGGCCAAGATATTTTTCTTCACATATTTTTCTGCAAGTTCATCAATACTGAGTCTGACCAATGGTATTGATAAGTGAAGAGAAAAAAAAGTTGTGTGTGTAGGTTGGTCCACATGTATTCATTATATTACATTTTATACAGTCCTGTATACATGAAGTAATGTTAACAATGTTAAAAACATTATAAGAATTCTGAAAATTTTCCTCAAAACAAGGGAAGGGGCACATCATCCTGAAGACAGAAAAAGAAAGAAGGAAGGAAGGAAGGAAGGAAGGAAGGAAAGAAGGAAGATTTACTAAAGGATTTGAAGGGAATTTTCAGGAAGATTTTCAATAGAACTCTCCTGGAAGTAGGAGCAGAGTCCTTTTAAGACAGAAAAGGCTGAGGTGAAAAGGTGCCAGCATGTATTTGGGGGAGAAAAGGGTGAATGATATGGAAACTCAAACTACACAAACAGAATTAAAATCTACATCAGAAGCACCTAAAGAACTGAAGCTGAGACAAAGTGAGTGAGAGATACAGAGGACAAACTTGAGAAAACTCTCAAATTCACAGGAAAAGGACCAAAAGATTAGAAAAAAGCACCAGCAATTAAAACAGTGGAAGAAAAGATAATAGAACAGACACACCAGGTCAGAAAACCAGCTGTCTCCTAAGACAAGAATGAATCTAGGTGACATGTGTCACTGTTAAGAAATCTGTAGTAGGAGAAAACTTCCCTGGGTATAGATCCTCTTGAGTTAGCAGGTTGGTCTACTAATTCAGGTAAAATATTAAAAGTGAATTGAACCTAGATTCATCCTGACAAAATATGTGATTTAAAGGATACATCTCAGTAGAATTAAAAAGGCTACCTAGAAAGGATCATATGAGTGAAGTCATACAGTTCTTGGTTTTTTCTGTCTGGCTTATTTCGCTTAGCATGATGATCTCCAGGTCCATCCATGTTGTTGCACATGGCAGTATTTCATCTTTTCTATTGTTTTTTTTTTTTTTAAAAAACAAAAGCCAAGTTTATTTGGTTCATTTCTTGCATTTGAAGTACTGCTCATGACATCGTTGGCCTGAGACTCTTCGCCATAGTCCTTAACCACCACACGACTGCAACCAACCACTTTACGGGGTTTTCCCTCTCTGTCGATTTTACAGAGGCCCACCCATTCCCCTAGTTTCTTGTTGTCATCAGCCTTAATTAGGTCAATGTGGTTGGTGTTCAGCACAGAGGGCCTCCACCAACATACATAGGTTCATCGCAGTTGGATGCAAGCACACAAAGGTGGGCTTGGCGCTTGCCTCAGGCCTTAGCAGCTTCCCCAATTCCACGTGCTAGACCATTGTGGATAAGGGCGGTCTTCAGCACTTGCTGTGAAGCAATATTAATGTCCATTACCCCTCCAGCAGCAGTGCCTTCCTCGGCCATGGCGGTGGGTTACTGGGTGGAACCGAATCTTGAATGCACCCAAGCCTCCGCCTCCGCGTTGCTCCGCGGGCAGCAGGGAAAGAGCATATTTTTAAAGGCTAAGCCACTACACCTCCAGGGAGCTTCACTCATCTTTACTTACAGCTGACAAAATTGCATTTCTGAGAATGCTTGGGTTTGGAAATACCACTGTCTCCTTCTTGTTCTCCTTTTTTATTTTTTTTAAGTATTTTATCTCACTAAAAGATGAAGTAAAATAAAAACTCCACAATGAGGAAGTCTTGGAATAACTAAATAATTTTTATAAATCTGGTTATGAAACTGAATGTAAGTTTCCAAAACTCATTTTAAAGAGAAAACTTATATAATGTAAATTCTAAGAATTATATAAACGGTAGTAAAGATGTTAGTCATTTTATTTTTGCCTGCCATGCCTAGAGTCCATTTTAAGGAACTATATCAGGAAAATCCAACTCTGCCACAACAAAAAGGGAATTTATTGGTTCAGGTAATCAAAACATCCAAAGGTAGAACTAATTTTCAAGCATGATCCATGAAAGAAATAATTGATAAACTGGACTTCCTTAAAATGAAAAACTTCTGGGAGTTCCCTGGTGGTGTAGTGGCTTAAGTCTTTGGCACTGATGCTGTCAGCGCTGCGGCCTGGGTTCGATTCCCGGCCAGGGAACTACCCACATACAAACAAACAAACAAACAAACAAAAGCAACTTCTGTTCTGTGAAAGATACTGCCAAGAGAATGAGAAGACAAGCTGTAGATTGGGAGAAAACGTTTGCAAAAACCCTATCCTCTGATAAAGGATTGTTATTCAAAGCATACAAAGAACTCTGAAAACTCAACAATAAGAAAAAAGAACAACTTGATTAAAATACTGGGCAAAGGACCTGAATACACACCTCACCAAAGAAGATACACAGATGGCAAATATGCCTCTGAAAAGATGCTCAACATTATATGTCATTGGGGAAATGTAGATTCTCTTATAACAATGAGATACCACTGCACTCATATAAGGATGGCCAAAATCCAAAACACTGACAACATCAAATGCTGATGAAGATGTGGAACAACAGGAATTTGCATTCATTGCTGGTGGTATAGCCACTTTGGAGTTTCTTATAAAACTAAATATACTCTTGCCACATGATGTAGCAATTGTGCTCCTAGGTGTTTACTCAGATGAATTGAAAATTTATGTTCACACAAAAACCCAAACACAGATGTTTATAGCAGCTTTATTTTCGATTGCCAAAACTTGGAAACAACCCACATGTCCTTCAATAGATGAAGGGGAAATAAACTCTGGTACAGAGCAGTTGATTTTAGACAATAGAATATTGTGCAACACTAAAAAGAAATGAGCTCAGGCAATAGAATATTATTCAGCACTAAAACGAAATGAGCTCTCGAGTCATGGAAAGACATATAATGCAAACTTAAACGCATGTTACTATGTGAAAGAAGCCGATCTGAAAAGGCTACACACTATGTGGTTCCAACGACTATCGTCATCCCTCTTTTGCAGATGAGGAAACTGGAAGTGTCTGGATTCAAATCCAGGCAGTTGGGCTCAAGGATCTGTGCTCTTGACCATGATGCTCTGTTGCCTCCACTTAGAAGGGGAGCCTCTTGGAGGAGGCCTGAAGAACCAGAGGAGACAGCATTTGGTGAGGTGGAGGCAGAGCATATTCTAGGTTGAGCAAATTGGTAAAGGTTCTGGGGGATCAGAGTTGCATTAAGGGAATAAAAGGAAGGCAGTGTGATTAGGCTGGGGGAGAAGTCCGAGGGGACGGTGGAGAAGTAGGCAGGGGCTAGATCATGTAGTGCCTTGTATAGTGTTTAGAAACTTCTGGGGGTTTTTAAGCAAGGGAGTGACATGATTTTATTTATTTTTTGTAAGACTGTTCTGGCAGTGTCCAAAGAATGGATTGTAGAGGGAAGGGTGGATGCAGGGAGACCAGGTGTTGGGGCCTATCAAGTGGTCCAGGTGAGGAATTATGTAGGTGTGGACCAGGGGGATGCATAGGGAGGGTACTGGGTTACTGATAGAGTGAATACGGAGGTAATGGAAAGAAAGAAGGAAACCAAAGATAGTTTCTAAATCTTGGGGTTGGGCAACCAAATGGATAGTGGTTTTTGTTTCCTGAGTGAAGTCAAACCCATGGAAGTGAAAGATCCAGGAATAAGAGTGATGCTTTTCAGAGCACCCCAAGAATTGTCGTTAAGGGTGCTTTGTAATGTAAACTAGAGTGGGGGTGGGGGTTGAATGCTCTGTTAGCATTGATAAGGCCAAGGTTATCAGCTCCTGAGAAGTCAGGTTCAAATGAGGACCAGATGGAGTCTTGAAAAGGGAAATAATCTTCAGATGGTGTACAGTGAATTCATATTTCTCAGTATAAAGCTTGTGAATATAGCCCCTCAACATTTCTTTCCTCTTCCCTCTCACAGCTGAGACCCCTGGAGACCATGGGACCAGAGCTGACTGTCCCCCCTTACCCTCTACTGTATGTTTGTGGTGAGTAGACACTGAGAGGTATAAAGGTGAGAGGGTAGGGGGGATTCATTGACTGTAATATTTGCAAGACCCATGAAGGCATGGAAATAGATTTCTTTCCATAGGCAGGAAAGGATTGTGTTTCCTGAGAAAAGGAGCCCAACTCAGAAAGGATTAGGAGGGAATTGTAAGAAGAAGTGGAGAATTGAGAACGAGGAGCTGTCTGTGAGTGATGCACAAGTGAGTCACAAACTTGGGTGCGAAGCAAGGAACAAAGTTGCTAGAGCAAGAGCTCCATGCCCAGTGTTTCTTCATTACCCACAGGAGAAGATACTAAACACTGCAGTCAAGACTGCTTGATTCCTTATTAATGAAGTGTGTATTCATTTCAGGGAGGCTATTGAGGGGGGATCCTGAGCAGGGAGGGCACTCTCTGCTCAATGTCATCTAAGAGGTGTCAGTCACCACATCCTCATTAGGAACCGCTGAGTGTCAGGGAAGAACTGCCAGCAGATGGTAACCTAATGGGGAATACATGATGCTCTGTATTCTCCAGTTTCCTCTCTAGAGTGTCATTAGAGACACCCTGTGGGAAGATGAGAGGGGCTGGCCACATTGTCCCCTTTTCTTTGAGTTAGTTTATGTGATGTATTTAGTTTGCTAGAGGTGCCATAACAAGAACAGAGTGGCTTAAACAAGGTCTGTCCAGAAAAAAATCCAGCCATAAATGCCTCTGGTTTTCATATTACATGGCTGGATACTTTCTGGACTGCCCTCATATAGTCTCACAGTTCGGAGGCCAGAAGGCTGAGATCAAGATGTCAGCAGGATTGGTTTATTTAGTTTATAGATAGATAGTGTCCTTCTCTTTGTGTCTTCACGTGATTTTCCCTCCATACATGTCTATGTTCAAATTTCCTCTTTTTATAAGGACACCAGTCATTTTGGATTAGGGCCCATTGTAATGACCTTACTTTAACTTATTTAAAGACCCAATCTCCAAATACCGCCACGTTTTGAAGTACTGGAGGTTAAGACTTCAATTTTTTGGAGGCACAATTGAGTCCATAATACATGGGTAAATCTTCCTTACAGGCATAGAGCCAGATTAGAACTATAATAATTTATATCTGTACCTTCAAATTTAATCAGCATAACCTGAGGATGGGAAGAAAGGGATATGCTTAACTTCTTGATTTAATTGGGGACACTCATAGCATGTTATTTTACTCTTTTTTTGAAGGTGGGGTAATTCCCTGACTGGGAATCCAGCCCAGGCCACAGCAGTGAGAGCACTGAAGCCTAGCCACTACACCACCAGGGAACTCCTGTTATTTTGCTCTTGACTCCAAGTCAAGAAATACAAGTTAAGGATACTTTTGAAAATGTTAAAGGAAAACATTTGAGAAATAAAAAACGGGATATATGCCTTTCAAAGCACCAGAGAAGATAAACTGGAAGAAAAAAAATCCACATAGCAGAAGATAAAGCATCAAAGAAGCTTCAAAACCAGAAAGCATAAAATAGATGACTAATTATATTAAATATATGGCTCAAAACAATTCATGTAGCTCTTGAACCATTTTCCTGCTCGAGCCCACTCCTACCTCTTTGGAGTGTACTTTCTCTTCAATGAACTATCTCTTTGTTTCACCTCTGAAAAAAACCAAAACAAAACAAAACAAAAAAACAATTCATGTAAATATTTTAAACTCCTCTATAAAAAAAATAATGTTTTCAAATTGAGCTAATCAGAAAAATTCTATTATCAGTGGTTGCCTCAGAGGAGGGGAATGGGGTGATGGGAAACAATAGAGGAAGGGAAATTACTTTTCACTTTTGTCAAAAGGTATTTTTGTATCTTTTGAATTCTATAATTATGTGTTACTTATTAAAAAAATAAATGCATAATAAAATTCACTATATACAGTGTTTTATTAAATGGTCACTTTATATTGATGTAAGGTATATTTACAATACTTTTATAACAGCCATAAACCTTCAGGTACTAAATCATATTGTATTGAAATATGTAAAGCCAAAATAGTTAGAAATATACTGGGAAGCTTTCAGAAATAAAATAGTAGTGGGAAATTGTAACCTAACTCACCAGTTTTGGCAGCTGAAAAAATATACAGGGCTATTGAGAATCTAAATGAGAATAGGTTGATTGATTTAATTAGTCAGTCATTCAACAAATATTTATTGAATGTGATGTGTGCCAGGTTCTTTGGTGGAATACAGCAGTGAACATAAAGTCTCCATCATAGAGCTTGCTTTCAAATGATACCCATTGAACTTTGTATCTCATAAATGGAGAACACACCTTTGTCAGTGCCAATGAGACATTGCTGAATCTTGATCCAATATGAGGCTCTAAAAGAAATGCCAAAGTTCCCAAACCTGAAACTGTACTGGTCACATTCTCTGACCATAGTATAATAAACCAGAAATTCACAAATGTTTAAGTAACAAAACCCCATCTCTTAAAACCCCCCAAACAGGGGGAGGAGCCAGTAAAAAGATCCCCTGGCATTGTGGGAGGAAACCCAGGTGTGATGTTCTGGAGGCCAAGACAGTGTTTCAGGGAGGGAGTCACCACTCCATTAAATGCTGCTAAGAGAGTGAGTCCTGTCATTGGAGTTGGCATTATCTCAACAAGGATGCTTTCATTGGAGTGGTAGGATGTGAATGGGGAAGAAATGACGAGACATTTGAGGAGCACATTCAACACGAAAGACCCAAAAATAAATAGAAAAAAGGAATTTGCAGGGAATAGACATAAGAAGCACTCGTGGAAAGATGAGGAAGTTCTTTCCGCTGATTAGTTCTTTTTTCTCTATAAAATAAAACTTAAGATTACTAGCTGAGGATGGGGAGTTGCCATTTGAAGAGGGAAAAGGTATGAAATCATTATTTCAGAGAGTAGGGGAGAGAACTGAGTAGAGAAACTGTGGGATTGTTGGGCAATACTAAGCCTATGTGTGACTCATGATTATAAATTCAAAGTGAGATTTGTCAGCACGGTTGTTTATCTTCAGCTATGCTAAGTAGCTCAGGGAAAGTTGCTAAGTTTGGTTTAATCATGCTTGCAGTTTTGCAAGTAAGATGGAGGGAAAAGGACAAGAGAATTAAGAGTGTAGGCAAAGAAATGATTATAGTAATGAACAATAGAATCTAAACTGGCTGAGGTAGAAGTGAAGACATGAAGAGGGTGGTGGATAGTAAAATGTGGACTGGGCCCAAAGCATTGCAGGATTCCATGGCAGGATTGTTGAAATGAGGGTATCAGAGAGGGGACTGGAAAAATGGATACTTAAAATCAGGAGATAGGAAATGATGCAATTACTGATAATAATCAGGGACCTAGCGTTTGGCCTTTGGAGTGTGTGGGTGAGGCGAAAGGGAGGAGAAGATGGTATTAGATTGCAGAGGACAAGGACCTGAGAGGTTGGAGTGTTGGATCAGTTGTCTAGGTGGATGTCTTAGTCTACATGAATGAAATGATGAATGGAGACAAGTAAACGTAAGCCAAATACTTAAGCCTTTGATAAAGTTGGTGGACGGTGGAAGATGATTGCAACAAGGATGAGTAACGGTCTGTTGGCATGTGCTTCAAAGAGGCTGGGGTTTTGAAAGGAAAAAAAGCTTTTGGAAGCAACAAAGGGAGTAAGAAAGACACCTTTGTCACCTCAGGATATAGGAGTGTGGGAGAAAGAGAAAAAACTACCTCCTCAAAGGTTTGCCAGGGAGCAGTGGCTTCAGAGGAGAGCCAAGTTTCCATGAGAGCAAGAAGGCAAGGGGAAACTGAGAGAAGAGGCTGATGATTGGGGATATTGTTGACCTTCTGTGCCGGAGGATCCAATGAAAGGATTTGGGGCAGCATGAGGGAGGGGGTAGAAGAGTGAACAGCTTCATTGGGGGATAACGGATGGCCTGAGAAGTGTAAACTTCTGGCATGCCTACAATGAACAGAGGTGTAAGGTGTGATCTTCTCTTTGTGAAGGACAAGAAAAGTGTTAGTTGTAGTTCTGTTTTGGAATTGGTCTCTTAGGCAGTTTGCAATGATAATAACAACAGCATAGAACATCTATTAAATTATGCTGAGGACTATTCTAAGCATTTACATTTATTCATTTCCTTTATCCTTATAACAATCCTATTATTATCCCCATTTTATAGGTGGGGAAAAGGCACAGAGGTTAGGTAACTTTCCTAAGGTCATGAAGCTAGTAAATGGTGAACCTGGATTTGAATTCTGCTGTCTGACCCGCTAAGCTTTGTCTTCTTTCTTCTTTTAATTTTAAGAGTTTATTTTATTTAATCTAATGTATCCCAAATGTTATAATTTCAACATGTAATCAATATAAAAAGTTATTAGTGAGATACTTTACTTTCTTTTCTTCATACTAAGTCTTTAAAATCCAGTTTGGGGAGCTCCCTGATGGTGTAGTGGCTTAAGGCTTTGGCGCTGGCACTGTCAGCGCTGCGGCCTGGGTTCGATTCCCAGTCAGGGAGCTACCCACATACCAAAAAGCAAAAAAAAAAAAAAAAAAAATCCAGTTTGTCTTTTACACTTGAGGCACATCTCAAATCAGACTTGCCACATTTCTTGTGTGCAGTAGCCACTTGTGTTCTGTGTTCATGCCTAAGCCTTGGCTTTCATCATATTCCATTCCACCTCCCACTGAGGCCATGAGGTGGGCAGTGTTGGGATGGGGAGGTAGTGACTTTCTAAGAGTTCATGGATCTGTCTCTGTGTATCTCGCTTAAATCCTTCCATGTATTTCAAAGAAAACTTGAGAGAAGTGTTTCTGATTGCCTGGCCAATCAAGGAAAAAAAGGGCTTTCATAGTCAGTCTTTCTTATCTTTCCTGGGAAATTGTGTTATTTTCCTGGAAGTAGTATAGTGCAGAGGTTAAAAGCACCTATTCAGGAGCCAGATTGCTTGGATTTATTTCCAGGCTACCCTGCTTGACCTTGGTTGAGTTAGTTAAACTCCCTGTACTTCAGTTTTTTCATATGTAAAATAATAGTAGTAGTAGCAGTAATACCTGATTTGTAGGTTTCTTGTGAAGATTGAAATGATATATTATATATATAGAAAGTGCTTAGGACATAGCCTGGCACAGAGTAAGCACTGCATGCATATTTGCTCTTTGTACTTTCCGTGCCAGGCCAGTTGAGTGAATCTCAGAAGAGTTTCTTCAGGGTTCTGGGTTTGAATCAGCCTGGGTTCAAACCAGGTTTGTCTAAATCCATCACCCATAGTAAACCTCTCAGCAACTGATTGAACAATTAGAAAATCAGCAAGGGTATAGCAGAGCTCAACACCATCAACCAACAGGATGTAATCAATACTTAAAGATCACGCTACCCAACACCAGCAGAATATATATTCTTTTTAAGCACTCACAGAACATACAGACTAAGATAGGCTATACCCTGAGCTATAAAACAAACTTCAACACATTTTAAAAAATTGAAATGATACAGAGTGTGCCCTCTGACCATGATGGACTCAAACTAGAAATCACTAACAGAAAGTTAGCAGGAAGTCTTCTAACACTTGGAAACTAAACAAGACCCACGGCCTCAGTAGCACGTGTGCACCACCCAGGGCCATTCATGGTAACAACCTATAGCCTGCTGGTTCTTGTCTTACCTGTGTAGTGCTCCCGATAGGAAAATGACAGCTCCCTAACCTGCAGTCATCTGGTGCCGGGGCCATGCTTTTGGAGTTCTCAGTGCCCCCTTAGAAATTACTTTCTATATTTTTGCCACATGTGGACATTACTTTCTGTATTTTTGCTTCCAATTTGCCTTCCGCTCACTTACCCTCCCTCTCACTTACCCTCCCAAGAAGTGAGAGGAGCCCCTTTAGTGTATAACTTTGTCTGCTGGGATCCAGGAGCTATGTTTTTTTGTGTCCCCTGGCTTTACAGTAGCTCTTTACAGTGACTCTTTTGGCCTCTGCCTATGGTTCCTCCCTTGTAGGTCTGTAAGGTTGGGTTGGGACTAGCACCCCACACAGATTCATGTTGCCTTCCTCATGCCATGCTTCTACCTAAGTACCTACCTAAGTGCAATTGCCCTTCTCCTTTCTTCACCAGAAACCCCATGCAAAGCATCTCAGGCAAATCAACTCCCCACCCATCAGGCAGGCCCAGAGTTATCTTGGGTCCTGGTTTGGTTCCACCTACTTCCTCCTTCATTTATAATAGAGGAAAATTAGGAACTACCTAAAGATCCCACTAGGGTAGGTATGTTACATTTATAAAGTCATATAGAACCACCCATGAAAAGAGACTATCTAATGACATGAAAAGCTATTCATAACATGATTTTATTTAAAAAGCAAGGTAGTTAGCATTACATACAGTATGATTAAAGTTCTGTAAAAATATGTGCATTCTTACAAAAGAGACTCTAAACACACAGGTGTTGGGGTTGAGGGTCATTTGAATTTTCTGAGTGTTTTCTGTATTTTCTAATTACAGAAATTATTGTCTGATTATTTCCTCCAATTTGCCTCCCTCTCACTTGTCTACTCTCTCAAGTCTGCTGCTGGCACTATGTTGGATACTCTTATATCCTTATTGTGAAGTACAGGGGACATGTCTTCACCTTGATCTTGCCTGAACTAAGCAGCATCCAACACAGCTGACCACCTTCCTTTGTTTCTGAACTCTCCTGGTTTTCCTGATACCCTTAGGACTTCTCCCTCTCCTTGGCTCCTCTTCCTCTGACTATCCTGACCTTGTGGCCTTCACCAGAATTCTGTTTTTAAGCCCCCTTCTCATTCTCTCTAGGTGCTCTCATTCATTCTCCTCATTGTGTTCCAGCTCACATATCACCTGCCTATCAGAATCTCAGCCAGGAGGTCTCACAAGCATCTCAAACTTAAACTGCACCCTGAATGTATTACTTTCTCTTCCACTCCCTTCCAATTACTCTACTCCATTCTTGTCCCCACTGTGAGCAGATGGCACTTCTATTTAGTTGCCTTAGCTAGGAACCAGGGAGTCTTCATTCCTTCAGCTCACTCCCTGCCCTCCGCTTGCCCCAGTATCTATTTGCATTGATCACCCCTTGTTCTTTCTACCTCCTCATTAGCCCCAGGGTCCACCAGCTTCCTCCAACATCAAGGCACCATCACCTCTTGCCTGTATTATCACCAAACGTCCTAGCTGATCTGTCTCAAGTCTTACCCTCTCACAGTCCATGTTCACCCCCAGTATAGCAGAGATATCTTTCTAAAATTCCTTTAGTAAAGGATGAGTGGCTATTATATCCTAGGGACTGTGCTAGGACATAGTTATAAACAAGGCAGACAAAGTCTCCCTTTCATGGAATTTACTTTTGTGTGTTGTTAGGGGCAGGGGTAATGAACACAAATAAATGAATGAGACAAAATAACTGTGCTGAATGCTCAAAGAAAGCAAAGGAGTAATGTGGTAGTGATAGGGTAATGGAGCCTCATCTCATTCTAAACTCCAATCATACTGAACTTCCTGTAGTTTCTTCCCAGTGCCTTGCTTACTTTTTCCTACCCTGGGGCCTTTGCATATGCTATTATTCTTTTTTTTCCACTTCTTTCTCTTCTTCTTTACCTGGCTAACTTGTCCTTCAGGTCACTGCTTAGATGTCAGGAAGCCCTCCCTGACACGCGAGGCTGTCTTAAGTGCCTCCTCTATGGCTATAAGAGTCTGTAACCCTTTTATTATCACACAATCATATCTCACTGTAATTTTCCTGCTACTTCTCTGTTTCTTCTAGGCCTCCCTCCAAGCTGGTGACTTTCAAGTGTTTTGACCATGGTCTATAGTAAGAAATACATTTTATATCATGACGCAGCACATACACACACATATAAGCATATATTGTATATGTGAGTGAAACAAATGTTTTACAAAATAATATTTACTCTTACTATGTGTGATACACCTACTATTTTAATTTTATTCTATTTAATTAAAAAATAATGGTATTTGAGGCCCACTAAATTGACTTTATGATCCACACAATCTCTCATAAATCTGCATTTTGAAAATCTTGCCATGGAACAGGAGTCAGCACACTTTTTCTCTGAAGGGCCTGTTAGTAAATATTTCAGTCTTTGGAGGTCATATGGTTTCTGTCACAAGTTCTCAAACCCTGCTGTTGATATCATGAAAGTAGCCACAGATAATATACATAAAGGAATGGTTGTGGGTCTTTTCGAAATATACTTATGAACACTAAAATTTAAATTTCACATAATTTTTACATCATGAAATATTCTTATTTTGATTTTTTTTTTTTTAGCTTGTAGGCCATACAGAAACATATGGTAGGCTGGATTTGGCTAGAGGCCATAGTTGCTGACCCCTGCCATAGACTGTAAAGGTCACAGAGATAGGAACCATTATCTATCTTTTTCCTCCTTGCATCTCTAAGGTCCAACACAAAGCCTTGTGTGCATCAATCAATATTTAGTAAGTGCATTGTTAAAGAGAGCAATATGTGAATTAAACATTTTTATTATAAAGGTACTATGTGGTCATGGAAGAAAATGAGCAGCACGGCTAAACAAAATGAATAAACAAATCCTTAGTAATACCGTTACTCGAAGAGAATTCTATGCTTTCATACTTCCATGCAGTAGATGACAGGAATTTAGAGAAAGGTTATTTTCTGGCTAAGGGAGTGGTGAAAATTTCCATTTCCCTTCAGTCTACTGGGGACCTAGACTTCCCTTTTGTGGTTGTAGGAGACATACTAGGTTCCATGAGGACTTAGCAGGGGCTGGCTTCCCTTGACTGGGGGTGTGGGGGATGGATCAAGAAAGTCAACCCTTCCTAAGGAAGTGACGATTAGGCTGAGAAGGAATTAGCTGAGCAAGAAAACAGGAAGTTCCACAATAAGCTAGTGGTGTTTTCATTTAGATGTCTCTGGGTGTCCTCATCTGGAGGCAGAGAGGGGGCGGAAAGTGGCATGAGATCAGCCTGTGAAGTTGGCAGGGCCTTGTCAACCAGATCTGACTACCAGATTACAGGAACTAAAGAAGATAAATTTTAAAAATATTAAATAACAACCCGAGGAAGTTATCAGCAAGATCCAACATGAGGAAGACAAAATGATTCAGTTTCTTATGGAAGCAATGGCATGGAAAGAAATAAAAGGGAGTTTGGTTAGGATAAAATGGTGACTGCTAACCTCCTTGTATGTGGAGCCATAAACTGTAGGTCCTCCATTTCAATTTTTAATATATATTTTGCCACTGAAAGAGAATAAAAGAAACGAAAAGGGAGATTGGTCTGTTACAGAATAAGAGACTTAAGAGACTTAACAATCAAAATTCATAAGTGGGAGTTCCCTGATGGTGTAGTGGCTTAAGGCTTCGGCATTGGCACTGTCAGTGCTGTGGCCTGGGTTCGATTCCCAGTCAGGGAGCTACCCACATACCAAAAAAAAAAAAAAAAAAAAAGCAAAAAAAATTCATAAGTGGATCTTACTTATTTCTTGATTGGAACAAACCAACTGTAAAAGGCATCCTTGAGATAATTGAAGATATTTGAATATGAACTAGGTATTATAAGATATTAAAGAATAATGATTAATTGTATTGGGTATGATAACGGCATGGTGTTGTGAGATGACTAATGTCTGGGGTGTGCTTTTTGGGGCGGGGAGGGTGTGCTTTAACCACTGGAGAAAAGTTGGGAGTGTGTGACATTGTGATATATAAAAAGAGATATATATTTGGTTTTTGTCCCAGATTTCTGACACAAGTGCTTCTAAAACCCTTGGAATATCCTGACTGATAGGTGTGAGAAGACTGTCTCTTGTTATTCACACTAAGCCCCTTTCAACCACACCTGCCTTTATGCTAATAAGGTGACTCTTGGTGAGCCCCTACCTAGCTTAGGCAATGTTTCTGAGGAATAACATTCTTTGTGTGTGGATTTTTACAGCCATCTCTGATTGTTTAATAGGTCCAGTATCAACCCAAATATGCTCTTCTACCCTGTAGCATTTAACACCAAAGCTATTGCTCCTCGATTAGTCACTCTCATGATCCATTTTCATACAGGTTTTTCAGGAAGCTGCTGATACCAATCTACAAAATGAAGCAACTCCTTTGCAGGATATCCCCTGTTTCAGTACTTTCTTGGTTTTGTGCTCCCCATGTGTTGACTATCTCCTTGGTGACCAGAGGCCCTGGAGGTACTTCTTTTGTCCCAGCATAATTTTTCATTGTGTGGACAGCTTTGAGGCTAGTAGTTAAAACTTAGACTAACCACAATCTGAACTTCTAGCATCAAAGTCTAAACCAGAACTCTTTTTTAATTTCATTTTAGTTGTTATAGATAACCACCAAGGATTATGCTTCCCTTTTTTCTTTTTAGTTTGCATCCCTTATGCATCCAGTGAACCAACTCTTGGAAGTTGGAGCCAATTCTAAATTACATTTGTAACTTTTATCTTCAGTAACTAATTGCAGCACAACTGCTGCTCCATACCATGGGTGACCATGTGGATACCCAGAAACCAAAAGTGCCTTATTCCCCACCCTTTCATTCTTTCTCTTCCCAAACTACATATTTCTGTGAGCCAGGGCCTTGTCAACACTTCTGACACCAACTATTAGCTGTTTTTACTGCCTAACATCAAATCTGTGGGTTATTTTCCCCCCATTCCAACCAATTCTCCAACTACCCAGACACTGTGTCCTCCAATTTAATCAATTCTGACATTAAATACCCAGAGTAAGCTTAATCCCACAGGACTGCACCCACTTCAAATGCCAATCATAAATCCTGGGCCTCCTATACCTCTGACCAATTGACTATAAATTGAAGGTTCCCATGACCCCCTTTTCAGGTTTGATAATTTACTAAAATAGCTCACAGAACTCAGGAAAACAGTAAACTATTACTGGTTTATTAAAAAGGATACAACTCAGGAAGAACCAAATGGAAGAGATGCTTGGGACAAGCTGTGGGGGCGGGGGTGGGGTGGAGCTTCCATGCTCTCTCTAGGTACACCATCCTGAGCACATCAGTGTGTTCACCAACCCAGAAGCTCTCTGAACCTCATCAGGTAGGGATTCTTATGGCAGTTCCATTATGGAGGCATGATTGATTGAATCTTGGGGATTAACTCAATCTCTAGCCCTTTGCCTCTTGGGATGGGGAGGTTGAGGGATGGGGCTAAAATTTCCAGTTTTCTAATCACAAAGTTGGTTCCTCTAGCAACCAGCCTCCCATATTTAAGTTAAATAAGGTCCTACCTAGGGTCACCTCATTAGCATAAACTGGCTCACAGGTACTGTTGAAAGGAGCTAGTATTAAAAGACACTCCTATCACCCCTATCACTCAGGAAATTCCAAGGGTTTTAGAAGCTATATACATATTTCTTATTATATTGCAATATCACAAGGGGTAATAATAAAATGGGAAGAATGCTGATAGTTGTTGAAGCTGAGTGATGGGTACATAGGACTAATTATACTAAACCTCTGGGCTTTTGTGAATGTTAGAAAACTTAGATAATAAAATATAATAAAAGGACAACAGAAAGAGAGAGAGGTATCTTATAAGGAGTCTGAACTTGATTTTTAACTTTGTATTTTAAAATAATTTTAGATATATAGATGAGTTGCAAAGATAGTAGAACATTCCCAAATACCCTCGCCCATCTTCCTTTAATGTTACAGCTAACCATGGCATATTTATCAAAACTAAGAAATGAACATTTATACAATACCATTAGCTAGATCTACAGACTTTATTCAGATTTCTCCAGGTTTTCCACTAATGTCCTTTTTCTGTTCCAGGGTCCAGTTGAGGACACTGCATCATATTTAGTTGTTTTGTCTGTAGTCTCCTCTAACCTGTCACAGTTTTTTGGTCTTTCCTTGCCTCTCATGACTTTGACATTTTGGCAGCATAATAGATATTTTGTAGACTGTCCACAATCTAGATGCTCTGATGTTTTCTCATGATTATGTAACAGGTTGAAGGGCTTCTTTCCCAGCCTGAATTTCTATAGATATGCTAACTGACTGGAAGAGTTATGCCTGGGACTTGAGTAACTTCTGATCTGACCAACTGGAAACAAGATTTGGAGATTCTCCCCTGACCCCCTTTTCTGTGGATCCCACCTCTTACCCCACTCATTCTCTCTTCCCTTGACTTAAGAGAAACCTGAATTCTGGTTTCTCTTAAAATGGATTTAAGAAAACTAGAAATCTCCCATCTTCTCGTTATGACACCACTTAGATAAATAAAACCTTTCCTTGTTCCAAACTCTGCTCTATCAAACATTAGATATTTGCTGTGCTAAGCACATGGGCCTTGTGACTGCAACAATTAGACTGAGGTTATGGATTTTGGGAAAGAATACTACAGAGGTGATGTGGCCTTCTCATTGCATCACATCAGAGAGCACATTATTTCAACATGACATTCTTTCTTCTTCTTCTTCTTCTTTTTTTAATGTGGGTAGTTCCCCGGCTGGGAATTGAACCCAGTGTTGATAGTGCCAAAGCCTAAGCCACTACACCACCAGGGAACTCCCGTGACTTATTTCTTTTACCTTAACCACTTGGTCAAAGTGGTGTCTGCCAGGTTTCAACACTATTTTTCCCTTTTTGTACTTAGTGAGAGTCACTAAGTCCAGCCCACACTCAAGGGGACTTTAAAAGCAGAGTAAAGTCACTGAAGGGATTGGGCGGAGTTTGGGGGGTAGATAATATTTTTAAATGTTTGTTTTAGAAGGAATATGAGGGCTGAAATGTGGAGATGAGTTTGTGGTGGCGTTTGCAGGGGGATTGGACATAAACTGGTGGATCTGAGTGACAGTGAGCTGTCTAACTCACCAGGGGTTGGTTCATCATTGAATGAATGATGAGAGAAGGTGGACTCAAGGTGGTTTCTAACTTGGACAGTTGGGTGGCTGAGGCCTTTCACTTAATCTAAACCAAGGGGATCTGTGTGCCCCTAGGAGGTTGTATGCTTCCCCTGAACCCCATTGAGAAGCTGCCTTCTGCTTCTTACTCTTGCACTGGGGTAGGTCCCTGAGGGTTCCTGGAGTCCGAAAATGACTTATGCACATATACACTAGAAGTAGTTTGGGACTACCAAGGAGACTCAGAGTTCCAAGAAAGGGGAGACAGCCACCAAGGGACTGAAAGAGGCTGGGGGAAAGTAAGTAACCCCTAAATCCTTTCTCCCCTACCCGACCAGCGACCCAATTGTAAGCGTTTGACTCAGTGGTTTCAAACACACACTTTTATTATCTTTTCCGTGTTCTGCCAACCGGCCATGCGTGTTTCGAGTCCCAGGTGGACTGATCGCTCTCAGCCCTCACCTCCGCCGGCGAGCCCCGCGCCCTGGTTTCTTTTCTCCTCGGCGCCTTCGGGTCGGGGCTGGGGGAGCGGCAGGAGCTGGGGCTGGAGGCCGGGCCCCGGGCGCTGGACGAGCCCCGCTCCCGTGCGGAGGTTTGTAGACCAGGTGGAAGACAAAGGCATTGCAGTACCTGAGGAGGGGGGTGGGGGGGTTGTACGCCCGGAGTTCCGAGGGGTGGGATTAGGCTCAGGGCTCGGCCAGCCAGAGTGGCAGGGTCTCTTGGGAACGGGCGAGGAGATGGAGAGATTTTGTGAGCTGGATCTAAAGAGGTGTGTGTTTGGGGTTGTCGAGACCCACCATGGGGTTGTAGAGCTGGGGCTAGGAGGGTCCCAGGAGAGCAGAGACGAGGGTAGGGGTGGGCTTACAAGGAGGCGCAGCCAGGGAGTAAGAAGTTAAGGGTCCAGGAAGAAACAGGGCGGGCGGCGGGCCCTTACCAGGGCATGCAGTTGTCGGCCGCTCTGAGGCGAAAGGGGGAGCGGAAGGGGTTGGGCTGTGGAGGGCTGGTGCCCCCTCCTGTGGCCACCGCCATGGTCTGGTCATCCATCACACAGCCGTACTCGCTACTCTCGGTGAAGAAGGCTGGCACTCGGAGGGACTGAGGTGGGGCTGGGGCCTCAGACACTCTCGGAGAGGCTCCTACCCCCCAGACCTCCCCAACGGGCAATGGTCCCAGACTGGGTTGGAGATGGACTAGGATTGGGGAGAGGCAGGAGGCAGACAGAGAGAGGGGCAAAAGGACCCTTGGGCGTGCCCCAGATCGGTGGAACAGATGATGGGGAAGCAGAGACTTTGAAGAAAAGAGGAGGGACTGGACAGGAGGTGAGAGAAATTCCCTTTTGCATCATTATTCACCTGCAAGCGGGGCAGTGAACTCAGCCAAGTGTCCTTGAGACCGAAGCCGGAGTTAAATCCTACGGACAGAGGGAGGGCAGGGAGAAGTTGGCTCTCATGGTTTCTTTTCCCACCTTCCCCACACGCCTACCCCATGCACTTACCGATCACCAAGTCAGGCTTGGGCCCCTGGAGTAGGTGGTAGGGTCGTGCTGACACTTTGATCTGCAGGTCCCTGTGGGCCCCCTTCTCCTTAGTCCCAGAGCTGAGCCGTGCTGATACCCCGGAACCAGGATGGACAGATACTTCCGCGCCATCCTGGGGAGCCAGGAGTGGGGGTGAAGAAACCACTGGAATTTAGGGTACTGGAGAATGCATCAGGCCAGACAGGTGAGAGGTGAGGAGGGAGTGGAAGAGCAGGACCCAGTCAGGACAGGAGGAGGATCAGGGCTGAAGAGCAGGACACCCCACCTCAGTCCTCACCCTCTGCAGGGTAAAGTGCTGCTGATCACTCTCAGGGGGCAGACCATCACCCGCAAACTGCAGCTCCAGGGCTACATGGGGGAGCAAGACCAAGAGCTCCTAAAAGACAGAGAGATCAGATCTGGGTCCCACCCTGAATCCACTTTCACACCCAAATGCCCAACCTTCAGGCCTGGGGAGACTTACCCAAAACACCATAACAAGGTCAAACTCCTTCCCGGCCTCCACCACATGGATTTTCAGAGACTGTTTTTTCTGGATGTTAAGCTCAGGGACTGGGTGAGAAGCTAGCTGTTTAAGGATATGGTCTCCCTCCTCTTCCCTCCTGTCCCCTACCAGCTCCCTGTCCCCCCTGCTTCATGCACTCTTCCCCCAGTCTCCATTCTCCTTACAGGACTGTGGCACCAGGTGGGTGATGACATAGTATATAGTCAGCGGGTAGGTGAGAAGCACAGCCATGGGGGAGTCCAAGCTGAGGCCACGCCATGTGTAGTAATCCTGCCATGAGCCTGAAGAGAGTAGGTTACTGGGGGGGTGTGGCCCCAGGCCTGGCTGCCAACCCCTCTCGTCTAATAGTCCCCTTTAGCTTGGCCACCCTGACTGCTGGCTCTCCAGTAGTTCCTGTCCCCACCCCTAGCTCCTTCAGGGCCCCTCCAGCTCACCAAAGAGGCCCCTGGGTGGATCTGGGGGCACAGGAGGCATCAGGGCAGGTCCATCCCCTTGGAGAAACTGGTATGGATCTCCTGAGAGGAGGTAAGGAAGAGGAGCCAGGTGTTAGGGAGATCCCACCTGGCCCATCCCCTCTCCCTTCCGAAGGAGCTGTATTCCCTGAGAGAGAGCCTGGAAGGGCAGCAAGAGGAATGGGGGAGTTGCCTAGGGATGGAGTTTCTAGATGGGGTGGACAACAGTTATTTCTTAGAGGGTTGGAGAAAGGACTGAAATGGCCCTGGTGGTGGTGGGGTGTGTACATGGAGGGTTATCTGTGCCTGGACAGATTTTTTTCTCTCCTATCCTTTCCTGTAGTCTGAGAGGCCCACACCTGAGGAGTGGCCCCACACACCATTGAGAAGGTCGAGGGATGATGTGCCGCTCCAGGGGTGCCTGGGGGTGCCAGAGCCTGGAATCAGCATGCTGATCTGGGTCCAGTAGCCACGAGTGAGGCCCCGTGAGGCCAGGAAGGCCTCCTTGTTAAAGGTTTCACTGGTGACCTCTGAAGGAGGAAGAAAGGGGTTGAGGGCCTAGTGGCTAAGACCTCAGACTTTCCCAATGACTCTGGGTCTGAGTCTAGTGCTAGTCAGGGAGAGAGCTAACATTTATTTCTTTTTTTTTTTTTTTTCTTTTTTTTAATGTGGGTAGCTCCCTGGCTGGGAATTGAACCCAGGCCGCAGAGTTGACAGCACCTAAGCCTTAGCCACTGCACCACCAGGGAACTCCCTAAAGAGCTAACAGTTCTGAGTGTGTACAGTGTAGCCAGCATCCAGCCTACAGAATTTTTCTTCTTCTTTTTCTTTTTTTTTTTTTTGGGGGGGGGGTAGTCCCCTGGCTGGGAATCAAACCCATGCCATAGTGTTGAGAGCACTGATGCCTAGCCACCAGGGAATCCCCAGAATTCTTATATTAATACCACTTCCCTGGGAACATTTGTTAGTATCCCTGTTTTACAGACGAGGAAATGAAGGTGCTAAGAAAGAAAGTCATTTGTTTAAGGTCACCAGTTAGTGGTGGAGCTGGGAAGCAAGTGTTTGAATTCTACTCCCGAATCCTCTAAGCTCTCTCAGGGACCCGGGGGCTCAGTCCTCAGCTCCACAGACCCTGTCTCCAGCCTTAGGGATCTAGTCCCCAACCCCAAGTACTCAGTACCCATCCTGTATTCCAGGGATCAAGACTCCAGCCTAAGAACTTAACCTTCAATCCCAGGACACTGTTTCCAGACCCAAAAACCTGGTCCCAGTTTCCCCTCCCCATGCTGACATCCTTATGGTACCTGCAGAGTAGGTAAAAGGCAGAGTTGCTAGTTCTTCTCCCCGTGCCATAAAGGTTGCAAGCCTTGAGCACCAAAATCGGTGGCTTACATCATCCGGGCATCGCTGCCAGTCAGCCCGGAGACAGGCCTCTCCACAGTATAAGACAGCACTACATTGGGGACTGGGGTCACAGCGGGTGGTGAGCACTCAGTGTTAATCTCTGAATTCCTATCTGCTGTCCCTCTGCCCTGCAGCTGCCCAGATGTCATTCCGTCTGTTTGTATTCTCTCTGCCTTCTCATTTCCCTACCCCTCTGTCTTTCTGCAGGGTTCCCCACCAGCCTGCTTTCTCTTTATTTGCCTGACTGTTGGGGGTCTCCCACCTTCTCATTCCATTTTTGCAGGCTGCTCACCAGGGTGTCAGCTTCACTTCAAAGCTGTGCTTTTGACAAACATGGCAGGTTCGAGCCTGAAGGGAGGCAAAGGTGAAGCCTGGTCGGGGGCCCCATGTCCGCATTGGGGTCTTGGCTAACTTCACACCCAGCCTTGAGACCAGACTCTGCAGCTCTCTGAATGGAAGTGGAGAGGTCATCAGGCGAAGGGGCTCAGAAGCCCAGTCCTCCTAGGCCTCCCCACCCTCAGATACCAGATTTCTGTACCGATGCAGCTGGGCATCTCCCACAGTAAGCTGTCGGGGCTTTCGAGGGTCTCCAGAGCCCATGGGGCAGATCATGCTGTAGCAGAGGAGAGCATAGGCCCGGGGAGCCAGGTTTTCTGTTCTTGAGCCCCCGCCTGCACTCCCCTGGGCTCCATCCATTAGCAGGTCAATGCCCAAGATGGTGCCATGTTCATCTGTCACTAGTAAGAGGCAGGAAAGGTGCAGGGGGACAGCCTCTGGGGAAGAAAGGAAAAGGGGTGAGGGTGGCAAATATGATTAGGGTCAGGGGTACCAAACTCACATGCCTACAGGGGCTAGGCAAGTAAACTCAGGGAGTAAAGGTAGAGAAGGCGTGCCTCATCTGAAGGGGACAGCTGCTACACAGTACCAGCATTGGCTGCCACAAAGAAATGGGGGTCTCCTGTCACAACATTAGTTTTTCATGAGAAGGTATAACTCCAGACTTGGAGTACTTTTTCTTTCATTGTTTAAATGTTGGCTCAAATTAGAAAACAAAAAACATTGGATAGACTGGACTGCAGCTACCCTTTCGTTTGTGACTCTTAGCTGGGTTCTGAGTGGTACAGCAGGGTACCAGCCCTGGGTTCTTACCACTTCTTTGTCCCGTCCTCGGCTCAGGCCCTGTTTCATCTTCTGCCCTTTCCTCTTGGCAGCCATCCTCGCCAGCTTCTGCCTTCTGCTCAGCCTCCTCTTGCTCCCCTGGAGGATTTGCTTCCTGGGGGGATTCCCTGCTGGTATGCGCTGGTTCCCCATCCTTCTCAGGTTCTACCTTCTGTGTGCCTACATCCTCCTTCTCTCCACCGTCTTCCTCTTCTCCTTCCTCTCCTTCCTCCAGGCTGACAAAGCTGACATAGGGGCTTAGGTCCCGCAGGTTGAGTGGGGGCTCATCTCCCAGGAGCCGGGCAACTCCCAGGCCTGGTCCAGGGCCTGGCTTTGCTCCTTGCCCCAGGCTGATACCCACACTACTGTTGGGCAAGACATGGAGCACCCAAAGGGCAGGGTCCTGGGGCAGCCTTCTGATCTGAGCCTCCAGCTGTCGCCAGTTGCCCTCAACACTGGCCCCCACAGTACCGCACTCTGCCACGAACTTGTGGAACCAGCCAAAGAGGAGGGCAGTGAAATCAAGGAACTCATCCCGGTATCCAGACACAAACTCCATGTCTTCAGGGACACAGAGCCTGGGGCCAGACTGAGCAGAGAAAGGATATATGATCAGGGAGAGGGTGGTGGTGAGAATTGGGGCTGGTAACAAAATGGGTGAGGGAGGGTTTGAAGGTCACGTAGGGTGGGATCTATGGATGAGTGTTAGAATTGAGAATAGGGTTTTCAGGGCTGAGGATGGGAGTCCAGGGATAAGAATGGGGACTAGACAAGTGGGCCATTAGGATTAAAGATAAACTTTGAAGTGAGATGGTATTTGAGGCTTAAAATTTGAGGCTCAAACTTTCAAAAGCAGAGTTTGAGATGGGATACAGGTAAGGGAGGGGTGATCCTATCCGAAAGGGTTTGGCAAGGAGTGAAGAATTTTGGATACGTCTGTCGGGTGTGGGAGGACGGAGTAGGAGCCAGAACATCCTTTCTGCTTCGATCAGTTTGGCTGTGAGCTCCAGTAGACCTAGACAACGCCTCCCCACCCCCCAGCCGCTCCACTACTCCGGTACCTGCAGCGGCCACCACTTTTCGAAGGTAAATACCTGGGGGAGGGGACGGTCGTGACGTCAGGACTGCCGAGCTCACGGCCAGCCACTCGGGTGGCCGCGTTCCCGCGAGTCGGTAGCGTGCGCCCAGGTGACCATGGCCGGAGTCTGTGCGCCTGGGCGCGCGGCCTCCCCCGGCCATGTGACTGGATCCGGCTGCACCAGGACCCCAGCCGGGGAAGTGAAAGCGACTTGGAGGAGGAAGCGGGGGTGTAGTCGCTTACGCAGGTCCCCGGTCCTGCTGACTGACCTGGAGTGGGTGGGCTGGCAGGCCAGTCGGGCTGGCATCCCCGAACCGCACCGAATCGGCCCACCCGATAGCGGCCAGCTTGCCCCGCGTCGCCGCCTCAATTTTCTTTCGCTTTCTCCGAACATTCCCAACTCCTCAAGGAAGGCACCGGGCCGGCCGGGGGCGCGGGCGAAGGAGCTCCGCCTCCGGGGGTTTCCTTGCCGTGGGAGGCTGGTGGCCGCCCGGGTAGACCATACTGATCGCACTGCCGGTTCAAGGAGCTGCGAGCACCTTGCTCCCTCTTCTCAGCGGGACTGGACGCCCACGGCCACTGTCTCCCCAGGAATTTCGGGGGGAGCGGGAAAAGGAAGCGAAAGTCTTAGAAAAACCAGACGGACGACACCCTCCGGAGCCTGCCTGGGAGTCAGACGGGGCCAGGCGGCCCGAGATGAGGCGCAGCGTCGCGCTCCTCCTGCTAGCGCAGCTCTCTCTGCTAGGTTCGTCAGGGGCCGGGCTGGGGCCCGGGTACCCCAATCTGGGGAAAGGGTTGGATGTTTGTGGGTTCGGCAGTGCCGCGGGGTTCTGTTGAATAAGTGGGGACCTGGCGCGCCAGGGTCCCCAAGGCAGCCGGGGCAGGGGGAAAGGCAGCTGCCTGGCATTGGGGTCAGGCTGGGGGACACCTGGGTTCCACATGGGATTATGAACGTCTTTGGGAGGGGGTGTGATGTATGTTTTGAGACTGGGGGCCAGGCCACGGGGTCCAGCGGAGAGGCTAAATAGTAGCTAGGGGAGCCCCTTGGCCTGGGAACCTGTGCTGACCCCCTGTCTCCTGCTCAGGCCATGGCAACGAGGGTAGCAGCGCCGGAAGTTGTCACTGTGATAAAATATTTTCTTCCAAATCCCCTCCATCGGATACAGTGATAAAACATCTACAAAAACAACTTACATCTTATGAACCCTGTTATTTCTTCATCAGGTAATTTCACCCACCCCTGGGAGGGCAGCATCTGCGCATTATCTCCCTGCCAGTGCCTCCAGGGCCCTCTCTGGTCAACCCTGAACTCCCTCTGGGAAGACCTACCCCCTCTCTAGGTGGTGCCTGCCTCAATTCTCTATACCATTTCCCTGCCCCACCTACCTGGGAATTTCCCAGTTCAGCAGAGCCCAGTCACTTTCGGTGACCTCACACCTTAGGAATGAGGAAAGGAGCTGAGGTGGGGATGTGGGGTGGAGGCAAAGCTGAGACCAGGTCCTTCCTCTGCAGGTTCCACCTACCTTCCCGGAGGACTGTGTGTGGGGGCAGCAGAGAACCATGGGTGACTGAATTGATAAGATGCTTTGATAGTAGAGGTGAGAACTTTCTCCCTCCTCCCCAGGCTGTCTCCAGGGCTCCTGGTCTCTATCTTACAATTTTCTTTGCCTCATCTGCTTCCCTTGGAACCTCTCACATTCCTATTCTGATGCTGGGCAAAGTCACTTAAGTCCCTGTTTACTAAACACCATTTACTGGCCACTTTCAGGATTTTTGCCAATTCATTCTATCACCTGTGCTGTTATTCACTTATTATTTTTCTTGAAATCAAGGCACTATTTTTGTTTTCCAGTATTTTATTATGGAAATTTAAAGACTTACAGTATACAAAAGTGGAAAGACAGCAGACAGGACTTAACAGAGATCAACACTGAGTGCTCACCACCCCGTGACCCCATCACCTAGATTCTAAAATATTTGATTTTTGTTTATTTTACATATTTGCATGTGTACATAATAAAGCAAATGTATTTTATATTGAGTTTATAGCATTTCAACTATATTTGCTTTATTGTACATCCATTTGACTTTCCATCCCTCTATCCATCATCAATTCACCTTATTTTTTGATGCATTTCCAAATTTTAGGCATGACTATACTTCATCCCCATATATTTAGCATGAATATTAATAATAGAGGTCAGTATTTTATTGTTCTTTTCTTTTGAGGTAAAATTTACAATGAAATGAATAAATCTTATGTGTACAAAAGCCACTTTGGATGAATTTAAATAGCAACTTATTCTAAGCAATACCTGTGAAGGCACAAATTTGATGCACTGGTTGTATTTTTCTCCTAAAATAAATATACCACCATTAAAATACAAACTGTTTTCCACGTTCCACCTAAAGTTCTCTTGTTTAGCATCAATTGTATGTTTACTGCCCTTTAGGTTCCATAGTCCTATGTTATTTAACCCTCCAAGCCCTTGGTACTAAAATTATCCCCACTTTACAGCTGAAATGTTCCAGAGAGGTTAAGAGACAAGGGGCAAAGTCACACAGCTACTTTGTAGCACAATAGCACAACCAGCATGTCAAGCTGGTCTCTTGACTTCCCAGGTCAGAATGCATGCTTGTCAGTGGTTCCATGTTGTGGTTGGCTCACTTCCTTCTCTTCCACCTTTCCCCCTCCCCTGCCTTCCTCTCTTGGCCTTAAACTGTCCTCTTGATGGTCTCCTTGATCCACTACCCTTTCCTCTTTCTACTTCTTCACCTTGTTCCCTCATAACCCTGATTCCTCACTTGCCTCTCCAGAATGTGGACATGCTTCCCCCAGGAGAGTGGTTCACCAGCAGCATTCACCTCTGACAAGCACCCAGGTTCCTGAGACCACTGAAAGGGCACCTTCAGACATGGGTACCCTTGCCCAGACGTACCCACTACCCGCCTTGCTGCCAACTACCCAGCAGACCATCCTTCCAACAGAAGGACCATCCTTGGACAAAAAGCTCACCCATGCCAATGAAACCACTACTTCCTCTGTGGATCAAAGTCTGGAGACTGGAGAGAACCAGAAACAGCATAAAGAAAATGTGGGTCCTACAGCTGCGACATCAGCCATGGTGCCAGTGCTGTCCCTCTTGGGCATTATCTTCATCCTTACTGTAGTCCTTCTCTATGTGATATGCAAGAGAAGGAGGGAGCAGTTGCTGCAGTACTCTCCAGGTAAACTGGGCCTCTGAATCCCTCCCCCAGCAGGGATCCTGATCCTTGTGGCTCCCCTGTGGCTAGAAACCTAACCCAGGGAGACAAATATGAAGACTGTCTGCACCATGCACCATAGGTCATGAGAAACGTCAGCCAGGCTATGGAATGGAGAGGGAGGGAAGCCCTGGGCTCAGGGACCAGTGCTTGGAGCAATGTCAAGATGGCAGCTTGAGCAGGCCACTGGGAGATGAAGCTGTGAGCCATCAATTTAATTCACAAATCTTATTGGGCACCTACTACGTACTAGGTTGTAGGGTTAATATTATGATGGAGTCTGATTCCCCAGTTTAAGGTATCACCCTCCCCATTCCCTGCTGCAACTTCCCTTGACCTCAGAGCTCATCTCTCAATTTTTTTTTATCTTTCCAGATTTGCAACTTCATTACACCCCTATGGCACCAGATTCCAATGCTTGAGCTAATGGAAGCTTCTAAGGGTAGAGATTGTGATTTATTCAAACCACAAACATTTAATATACTCTTTGGCACAAATATGTACTTGGTACCTTTGTTAATGTTTAATATAAATAACCAACCACTGCTCTGCTTGTTCTTTTTTTTTTCTGTTACAATATAAAATCCACCTTTTACACTGGGTAAAATCTTGGACAAATTATGTATGTGTTTTTACTAAAAATTATTTTTATAATTATTGACTCCTCTTTTTGTATACAATGGCCTCATGCCCTTGCCCCCTTACCATGATTCCTGACTTCAGCTTCGCTGCTGATGATCCCATCCTGCCCACCTTCACTCCAAGTCTCCACACTACACCAGCTGTTCCTCCCCAGCTTCAGCCCTTTCCTGCTTCCTCCCCTGACCCCACTGGGAAGGCCTGGGCTTTCCTACCCTCCCTCAGCAGCTGCCTTACAGGCTGATTTTACTTCTTTAATCCCTTGCATTACCCACATATGTCTCAGTGAAATTCTGAGCTCCTTTTAATGATCAAAACTCTTCATTCTTGTTTTGTCTCTTCCAAAGAAGAAGAATGTGTTTTCATTGGCCCAAGTCTGCAGAAGCCTGGGACAGGGAAATGAAGTAGATGAGGAAGTGGGTTAGGTGCCTGAATCTCTAGCTGCAGGCTGAGTTTGTCAGCACTTTACTGAAGTGCAGAGCAGGAGCACCCTGCTAGAGGAGCCAGCGCATAGTTGTAGGCAGGCTTGGTCTTTAAGTTTCTCCATTTCCACCTTTTGCCTTTTTGTCCTCATATATTCTACCAGCATGTATGCGGCAGCCTGTGCTTCCCAACCTACAGGTTTCCAGGTCTGTCCCGGACTGCAGGTGTTTCCCTCCAAGCTTTCTGTCCACCACTGGCCTAGTTTTCCAGCATCTGCTCACAGGTTCGGGCCACATCACTGAGCTTGAGGCGAGCATAGTCCACTCGCTTCAGGGCCATCTGACAGTCCTTCCTTGAAGAGTAGCTGGAGCCCTCATGGGGCTGCCCTGTGGCCACCTACAGGACATTTCAATTGGTCAGTGAAGCACCCCATCCCTCACCCATCTCCCCAAACAGGCATCAGGTCTCTTGTCTCATTTCTTCCCTGACTTTGAATTAATTATGCCACATGATAGCTAGATAACCTAGGGCAAAGCACTTAACTTCCCTTAACCTCATCTGGAAAATGATTATGTAAGATAATGTAGCGTCTGGCATTGTAAAAATTTGGTAAATGGTGGCTCCCGTTGTACTAACTTCAGAATCCTCTCAATCTTGTCCCTTTTCTCAGGATGTAGCCATATGAGGCTTCATGCCCCTGAGGTCAGGTCAAGTTTCTAGGGCAAAGTCCTCTGGCTTTAGGATTGTTTACACACCCTCTCCCAAGACTTCTCCATCTAATGGCTCACATGATACAGCCCAGTGAAATGCAGGATAGCCTTTACTTCCTCTTTTAGAGGAGTAAATCGCCCCTGGAGAGGAGGAGCCCCGCCTGAGTCGTCAGCCAGGTGCCAGCTTGGGCAGCCGGGTCCCGCCTGGATCCCTAAGACCAAGGCTCCTCCTGGGAACTCGGAAGGCTAAGGCTAAGGCTGAGAGCTGGGGAGGAGTCCACAACTCCGACCACCCACACACCTGGGTAAGATAGCGGATCTGAGCAGAAAGCTCTGCCTCCACGTGCTGCACCGACGCGGTGAAGGCCGCCGCCTGCCGGTCTAGCAGCCGCTCATTGGTTTTTTCCTTGGAAAGTTCTAGGATCACAGTACCTGCCGGGGCGGAGAAAAGGCTTGGCTACTCAGAGACCGCAGTGCAGCCCCGCCCAAGGGCTAGCCCCTCCCACACCCGCACGCGCCGGACCTGGGATACTTCTCCACCCCAGCTCCTAGTCTCGGGTAGTTGCAGGTACACGCAGCTCGACCTCGCTCCCTTCCCTCCAGTAGCTGCACCCCGAACCTGCATTCTGAAGAATGGCGCCGATTTCCCGTTCAATGTCTTCCAGGGCGCGTAGTCGCTCATTTGCCAGGCTGTAGGTAGCCATTGTTACTCTGGAAATCCACCGGGTTTTCTCCTTTTGCGAAACGCAACGCCGGAGCCCGGAAGGGACTGTCTTGCGCCTGCGCAGAGAGGGCTCTCTAGCCGTCTTTGCAATTCCCAGGATGCTCAGCGCGGTCTCGCCGTTCTCGATTCACCTGGTGAACTACAATTCCCAGGAGTCGTGCGCATGCCCAGGTCTGCGCCACCGCCATGGGACTACCTGTATAAGAGGCAGTATGGACGCATCCCGCAGTCGGAGGCCATTCCGCCCTGTCCACCTTCATGACACTATCTTGTGGTCTATATTTATTTTCTTCTGCAATAATTCATTGAACGTCTGCTGGTGCTAGGTGGTGATGGAGGGAGCTCTGAGGTATTCCTCCAGACTATCACACAGCCATGAAATCTGCCTACCCCGCTCCACCATCTATCGGGGCTGGGGAAAAGCTTATTTGGTGAGTGTTATATTATTCGCCCTAGCGCTTGCCCCTAAACAGGAGCCCACCTGAAACACAGACTATCAGTGTATTCTCAAAAGCCAGCTTATTTCAGCCTTTTCCCCTTTCCCTTCTGGTAGTGGATACAAAGATGAATGAGATATCGACTCTCACGCGGTAGTGGGATGGGTGTTTTGTTAAAGATGTGCGAAGGGTGTATCGCCAGGACCACAGAGGAAGGATTCTGGGAACAAGTGCTGCTTGAACTGAATCTTCAGGGTTAACCAGGTATCATCTATCTATCTGGTTGGAGAGAAAGGGGACTTGACTTAGGCAAGCTCATGGTGCTGTGAAGCGGTCCAGTACATTTGAAATACAGCAGGAATTCAGTTTGGAGTGAATGGAGCATGGTGGTTTGCTGGGTCAGACTGGTGAGACTGGAATGGAGAGACAGGTTAGGAAAAGATTTGCAAGCTAAGTAAATTGGACTTTGTTCTGAAGGCATTTATTTGTGAACCTTTGGAGGATTTTCAGGTAGTGCGTTATAACCGGATTTACCCTTTCGGAAAGATCAATGCTGACAGCTTATGGAAGATTGAGAGTGAAGCCAGTTTGCACCGGGTTAGCAAATGAATGAAGACTTTCAGAAAAACTTGTGGGATGTAGCATTTAACTTTACTCTTTTCCTAAATCCTAATTAACAATAGGAAATTATATAAAGGGCTCAACAAGAGAGAGGAGTTAATAGCAAAACTTTAGATAGAAACTGGAAGACAGAAGGATAAGTGAAACTGATTTAACAGTGAAGTGGTAACTAAGCCAACAGTGAAGAAAATTTAGGAGCAACATGATATACCCTTAAATTAATGGCATCATGTACAACTGGGGTGTAGGTGGTACTAAACTTAGGATGATTCTTTGAAGTAGTTAGACCCACCCATCTCCTTTATTCCTTATATCTCTGCAACTACTCACCCTGAACCCATCATATTACTGGAGGTTTCTTTGTTGGAGATGGAAAACAGGGTCTTTAGTACAGAGGGTACCTGGGCACAGTTGTATTGAAAACAGAGAAGTGAAAGTTTATTTACTGAGTGGTGGTTTCTACAACTTTGCCAACCGGATTGTACCTTTCAGGTTAGAGACTGGAAGGTTCTTATTTGGGGAATTTGACTAATCAGAGAAAAGACCTATGGGTGTTAACATCAGTGCTTCTCCAACAAAGCAGTTAGCCATATCACCCCATAGTGAAACCCACAGTTAGTAAATCCCATCTGTGTCCATTAGCTCTTCTAGTCAGCTCCTTAGCCCCTTACTCTTCCATCTGAGCAGACATAAGGCAAAGAATTTCTAGATATTTGGAGAAACTTTCTAATGTGAAAGGCAGAGATGAAATAAAAAGGAAGGGAAAAAAACCACTTTAGACAATGTAAAGTAAAACTTAAGGAAAAAAAAAAACAACTAATGACACTTTTAGATAAGAGAGACTGTAATAAAGGATTGAATCCAAGAAAACACACTTGAAAAATAAAACCATGAGGGAAAGAATGAAAAATCTAGAAAAAAGGGTTGAAAGAGAAATTAAGGAACTCTCCCATCAAGAAAGCAAAAGAAAAGAGATGGTATATAGGGAAAATAAAAGAAGAGAAAATTAGAGAATCAGTCCAAGGGGCTTAAGTTCTATAAGAAGAGATCAGAGAAAATGAAGAGGAAGAAAGGACTTGTGCTTCCAGATGAAAAGAACTCATCAAGTGCCCAGCAGCAAGGCACATCATGAAATAATCAGAATACCAGATGTAAAGGAAAAGGTCTTGCAAAAGCTTCCAGAGAGAAAACAGACCACATACTAAGAATCAGCAATCAGATTGGTGCTGTACCTCTTAATAGTAACACTGCAGACTAGAAGACAGCAGATCAATGTCTTCAACATTTTGGGGGACAGTGATTTCCAATCTGGAATTCTGTACTCAACTATGCTAGGGTGAAGGCTAAAAATGCAATGACTCAATAAAATAGAAATTAAAATTTTTTTTCTCAAAAAACATTTCAGTGTGGGTAGTTCAGCGTGCTCCACAATTCACATGAGACCAAGGCTAGCAATGCACCTCTGCCACCCTTTGGAGTCTTATGCTCAAGAGTGTTCTGCAGGCCAACAGCATTAGCATTACCTAGAGGCTTGTTAGAAATGTAGAATATCAGGCCCCACCACAGACTTCCTGAATCAGTATCTGTATTTGAAGTAAAATCTGAGAAACACTGTTCTAGGGCCAGCCTGGGTAGACCTTTTCAGGGCAAGGGTATTTCTAATTTTCTCCAAGTGTCA
This sequence comes from Lyroderma lyra, assembly GCA_004026885.1. Lineage (NCBI taxonomy): Eukaryota > Metazoa > Chordata > Mammalia > Chiroptera > Megadermatidae > Lyroderma > Lyroderma lyra. The sequence goes on along the minus strand of PVJL010003731.1, from coordinate 12,433 downwards.
CGGTCCACTAGCTGTTTATTTTTGCCTGCTCAAGTACATACAGCCTCCTTGATTGTGAAGAGCTGATTCTGACCTTTAGCAGCTATACATGTGCATGTGAAAAATGTGTTTCTTTTACATTTAGCTGCCTAGCTGCTAGGCCCTGGCATAATGTGGCGTCTGCTATGACACTTTTTTCTTAATTCAGGCGGTCACCCCAGAATTGCTTGGCAGTCCACTGGTGGACCACGATTGAGGTTTTGCCCAGCCCTATTCTAGGGCATTAATGTCTGCAGTGTCAAAACTGGATTGCTGGCATCCCTAGGTCTCAGCTGACAGGGAGAGGGGAGAAAAAGTATAGAGGAGACACAACTATCAGGTCTGGCTAGGAAGTGGCCCACATAATTTCCATTCATATTACATTGAAGAAAACTTAGTCATATGGTTTTAACCAACTCTGGAGTTCTGGGAAATCCAGTCCTAATCCAGGTAGCCAGCTATTGATCTAGCATTATGGAAGGATAGATTTGAAGGATATCTAGACCCTCAACAGCCAAACTATCAAAAACGAAGATAGAATAAAGACATTTTGATATGTACAGGGTCTCAAAAGTTTTCTCCCAAGCACCTTTTCTCTGGAGTTATTAGAGTTAGACCCAGATAGAAGGCTCCTGGAGAGATTTCTTTAAGGAGATGAAAGAGATGAGCATCTGTTTTGTTTTGAATGAATTGAGAGGATAACTTTTAGAAGAGAGTATAGGGCAGAATTAGTGATAAATTCAGAGAATAAGCAAATTTTTAAAATGACAGGTATTCAGGGAAAATATAGCACAAGAAGAGAAATATACCACATGACTTAGCTATGAATAACATTCACATAAGCATAATAATGTAAATACCGAATACTGATGTAACCCCAATTGATATAATTCTCTTGGGAGTATGGAATGCAGGGGTGGAATAGAAAGTGATCCATGGTGGGGCAGAAGGAAGAAAGGGAGCTTAGTTTGCACCTTACATGGATGGTGCTTAAAACAAAAATTGGGAGTTCCCTGGTGGTGTAGTGGCTGGGCTTCGGCACTCTCAACGCTGTGGCCTGGGTTCGATTCCCAACCAGGGAACTACCCACATTAAACGAAAAAAAAATCAAGAAGCAGCATAATGAGCATGTTATTTAGAGATATGGAGGGAAATACCAAGGGAAGCATCTAAATGAGGTGAAAGTAGTTGATTCTGAGAAGAAAGTTGGAGAGGGAAAGGGTTTACACTTTCTTGTAATAGGCTTTGTCATCCTATCTGACTTCTTCAACTACGTACATATATAACTTTGAAAATAAAAACAATAAAAATGAAAGTGAGAGAGAACTGAGATACACTTTACTGTGAAATAGACTTAAGCATGGAGGAGTGTTTTTTTCTTTGGTTTCCTTTCCTCTGTCTTCCTTCCCTCCTTCACTTCTTCCCTCCCCCACCTTCTCCCTTCCTTCCTTTAGAGGAAGAGACTTGCTGGGTTTATTTACCCTGGAGGAAGAACCAGTAGAGAGGTAGAAGTTGAAGAAAGAGGAGTGGTTTGTTGAATCAAGGTCTCAGAGGTGGTTGGAGAGGGGAGCAATATGAGCACAGGTGGAGGGATTGGCTTTGAACTGGAGAAGGCATCTTACCTTGGTTGTCTGGGAGAATTAGCGTAGATGTCGGTGTTTGTCGGTAGGAGGTGGGAAATTGAAATCATTCGTCCCTCACAGCTTAATTTTTGTGAAAAACAGAAGACGAAGTCACTATGAGTCTGAGGAAGCTTTGAAAACTAGTGAGTAGGATGGGAGCAGGAGAGGGAGATGACCAGGGACATGGAGAGGGGGAAGGGTTATCAGGTATTGAAGGCCCAGTCCAAGTTAGGGACCAAAAGTTGGTAGTGGCCTCAAAACCCTACCCAGCACAGTGTTGGCACCTAGGATGTGTTCAAAAATATTTGAAGAGTGAACAAATAAATAAGGTTGGGTGATTTTTCTCTGGCAGTGCTCAGCAGCCCAGTGTTGGAATGGAGAAGGGTGGGGCTTAAGATCAGATACTGTGAAAGGAGAAGTTGAGGGTACTGATGAGATAATGATTGATACGATGATCTTGAGTTTAGTCTCAAAGAAAGGAAGTGTGAAATTGTGAGGAAATAGAGGGGCCAAGAGCTTTGTGACAAAAAAAAAATCAAGAAGGCATAAAAAACCATGATTACATTAGACTATATTAAAATAAAAAAAAAACACATGAATTAAAAATACCAGAAGCAAAATACTTTCAAACTAGAAGTGATTGTTGTAAAACATTGTGAATGTACTAAATGCCACTGAATTGTACACTTCAAAGTGGTTAACTTTTATGTCATGAATATGACTTATTAAAAGAAAAACTGGAAACATTCAAAAGACAACAAACTGGGAAACATATTTGCAAAATCTATGACAAAGAGCTAATTTCTTTACTACATAAAGAGCTCCTAAGGTGCATTAAGAAGATAACATCGACCCAGTAAATCGGCTTCATCCTCACTCTTAAACAAAGAAATGGAAATTAAAAGTAGGATGATACCACATGTCATCTGCTTGATTGGCAGTGAGCAAAGATGCTCACCCTCTTTGATCCACAAATTCTATTTAAGAATTTGCCCTACAGATAATACTTTACTTGGGCAAAAGGACAAATCTTCAAGGATAATTATTGTAACACTGAATTAGCAAAAAAGTAGACATCCTTCATGTCCATTGATAGGAAACTGGTAAAAATAACTGACATTTAGATGATGCAAAGCTATGCAGCTCTATAAAAGAATGAAGTAGATCTATGTATTGTTATAGGAATGCTGTCTTAGCTACATTTTTTTTTTTTTGTAGTATGTGGGTAGTTCCCTGGCTGGGAATCGAACTGGGCTGCAGCATTGACAGTGCCAGCGCCGAAGCCTTAAGCCACTATACCACCAGGGAACTCCACTTTCTTAAAAACATTAAAAACATAAAAAGCTAAAAGAAAAAAGTATTGTTTCTCAGAGGGTATGCTAATTCAAGCTCCAGATTTCATGGCTTTTTCCTGGGACTGAATCTGAATCTGGGAAGATAGAGCCTGGGACTCCATCTTGCCTCTCAGAAGATTCTGATTCACCTGAAAAAGTTTGAAATCCATGCACCAAGAGTTCAGAGGTCAGGGAGCAGGTTCACAGGAGTGAAGACCAGGGTTTGCAGTGTGGGCTGCTACTGCAGAGGAGTAAGCAAGAACATTGGCATTTGGAAGCACTTACAGCTTGTGGATAAATAATGATTTAATTAGATGTCAAGAGCCACAGCATAGACTAAAGGCTTGTATAGACTGTCCCCTCTGCCTTATCAGCCTCACCTGGAACTACTTTGCCTCTGGCTGTCTTTATCACAGTCCTTCTGGCCCCTGAATTGCTCTGTGCTTGCCTGCCTTCACAGGTGGGAGGTAGTGTGGCATTGCTCTCTATTGCCTGGAATGCTGGAATTCCTCATCTTCCAGTTCTGTGCTCAAAAAGTTAACTTCCTTCAGGGAAATCTTCCCCAAACCCCAGCCTCTGTCAGAACTGTTACATGTTCTGATAGCTCCTGTACTTTTCCTTTGGAGCACAGATAGTATAATTGAATAATTTGGGAATGATTTAATGTCTGTTTTAGTGACTGCTATGTCCCTTTACTATGCCTGGCACATAAAAGGGACTTAAAACTCAAGATTGTTTATGGAACAAATAAATGAACCTTAAGAGGAAAAAGAAAGGCTAGGCTATAGAAGTGGGAGTGGGCAGTGGAGGTGAGGAATGTCAGTGGAGTGTTACTCCCTTCTGCTCAGCCTGGAGCTTTGGCCAAGCCTTAGGGAGTCTCTGAATGTCACAAGAGCAGCAGTTGGATGTAGCTCCTTGGACTTGCCCACAGTAGCCTTGGCTTCAGTGTCAGAATGTTAAGTGTCAGGTTCCAAGATGTGTGAGTTCTGTCTGGTGAGGCCTACAGCTGTGGTCCTACTAGCTCCAGGACTGGACTGCTTGAGCAACCATATGGAGCTATGGAAACGAACACATCAGGTCACAACAGGACCATGCAGTCATGTGTCAGCTGCAACAGCAGGGGTCTGCCCCACCCAGCACCCAGGAGCTTCTAGTCTTTAGGGAAGTGGGTTATTTCTTCCCTTATAAATGAATAAATTTACTCTGTCACTTTACCAACCTGTACCATTGAGTTGGGACTGACCAAATCGTTTTGATGTTTACCTTGGATCACTGGGCACAGCCCAGTCATTCATTAAACACTTATTGACAGCCAGGGGGCCAGGTGCCATGTGAACATAGAGAACAGGTTCTCAACCACAAGCTAACAGACTCACACAGATGAACATACTGTATACTCCTTAAATGCTACATAGAAAACACACATACTCATGCCTATTAAAAGTTTTATTCTTTATGTTCAGAAACAAAGAAGTGGCCTTGCCCTGCAAAGGGTCTCATCTTGAAGGAATGGGAGGCAGAGATAGTGACAGGAGAGGGTGGTGGTGGGAGACTGTAGGAATCTTTCCTCCCCCTTTTTCTACAATCACTCCTCTTCAGTGTCCCCCTCCAAAAAATTTAGGTATGAACTCAGCTTGCCACCCACTGGGGGGTTGGGGAAGCACAGCTGTAATGAAATAATTAATGCCCACGTTCAACAAGAGATGGGTCCAGTGCGTATCTGGTGGGGTGGAAGATGGAGAGAAGGAAGGGTTGGTTGAGGAAGCTGCTGGAGGGAGGAGGGGACAGGAAAAGAGGCTGGGACCCACCCCCCAATATAATGGGGATTTTGGTCCTGCCCCTACCTCTCCCAGCACCATCCACTCCCTTCTTCCAGCCCCGCTTCCTAGCAGAACTGGTCGTCGTAGTCCTCATCCTTCATCCCCTTCAGCCGAAGCCGGGCAAAGTCCTCAAACACGATGTCGTCATCTGTGGCATAGCTTGGTGGTGGAAAGGGGGTGGTGAGACAAGGGCTTCGGACCCTCTTCTTGGCCTCCCATTCCCTTCCAGAGACTGAGGTGTTAAGAGTGGCAGTGAGACTGGAGATATTTGCAGGAAGGGGCAGTAATAGGCAGCTCACAAGGCTATTGTCTCAATTGGATGCTTCAACCATCCCTCCCCCAAAAGAAAAAAATGTTGTAGAGATTTGAACGTTAGTAGGGAGGGGATAAGCCTCTTACTTGGTATCAAATTCAATGAGGTTGGTGTCCACAGGGGCATCTGTTTCAGGAGCAGCTGAGGGGAGGAGGAAAGTGGGTGGGTGGGTGCTGGAAGGACCAGCTTTTACCCACTGGCCTGGCTTCAGACCTTCCCTTTGTGGGTGCTGGGGTGGGTAGCATGCTCACCTGACTGGGGTCTGGGGAGGCTGATATGGTCATGGGGCTTGGGGTGCATAAGAACAAAAGGCAGTTCCACAGAGACATCCCTGGGAGGGAGAGAGCGGCATGAAGAGATGATGACAATGCAGAGCTGGAGGAAATGGCTGCGAATCACACCCCAGGCTGCCCCGCCATACTTACCCACCGCGAGATACCACCAGCTTCACCTTGACCCTGTACGACACCAGGATCCCCAGCACCTCCTTGTTGGCACCCTCTTTTACACTATAATTGGGGGGAGAAGCTGGACCAGGGCACATTGTCCTGCACCCTAGCCCACCAGCCCACCCATGGAGCTCCCATCAGGACCCTGGGCAAGACCACAAGCTCGCACCAGCCCCCAAGGCTCCAGCAGCACAGGCTGTTCTGTTGTCATAGTGAAGTACCCACGCCATCCCTCTGCACAGAACTCTCCCATGGCTTCTCATCTTCCCTACAATAAAAGCTAAAGTCCTTGTGACTTAATGGCTCTGGACTGTCTGGCTATTCATTGACCCTCTGACCCCCCACCTACTTGTCTTATAGTTTTATTTTCACCATGCCAGCCTCCAGGCCTGCTGTGTGTGGTCATGCAGTATATAACCAGTACAAAGGCACCACTAGGTGTGAAATCCAGCCCTTCCTTTGTGAAGTCTTTACTCTGGGGCTGCTCCTGCCCAAAGAACAATGGCACCAAAGTGGCCAGCAGCAGCTCTGCTGGCCTCCTTGCCCTCCTGCAGACACACTGGCCCAGTTCACCTCTGGGTCTTTGTCTGCAGCTCTCTGCCTGGAACACTCTCCCTGCATGTCCACATTACCTACTTCCTTCGGGTCCCTACTCAAAACTCACCTCTGGATTATGGCATCCCCTGCCATCCTACTCAAAGTTCACAGACCCTGTCCCCCTCTCTACTTTCTATCTCCTTTCTCTGCCTCACTTTTTCTCCTTAACGCCTGTCACTAAACACGCTGTGTATTTTACCATTTATCTGATTTGTCTGTCCTCCTTCCCCTAAAATGTAAGATACTCTTCATCTCTTCTGTTCATTGACAGAGCCCTGGCACCTAGGACAGAGCCTGGCACACAACTGGCACCGAATGAATGTCTGTCTCCTGGGTTGCAGGAGACGCCTGCTCCACATCCAGCCCCATCCTCACATGGTGCTGGAAGCCAGGTTGGTGTCCTCGTGCTTGAGCTTCCCATCCAGGGCAAGACCACGCTTCTCCCGGTTGTCGCTGAGCAGTGGGGTTACAGTGTACACCTTGCAGAATGTGGAACTGGGAGATACCTGGTCACTGCGTGGTGGGGACAAAAGAAGACTCTTGGAGTGGCCAGGCTGGGTAAGGGGGCAGCTCCTATCCCAATCAGTAGCCCCTTCTCTCTTTGGGCACAGGTCACAAGGGAGTAGGTTTTGGCTCAAGCTGCTCAAGGAAATGAACAGCTCAGAACCACCCACTGTGGAGGGAATGCCGTCCAAAGTGGAGATATTTGGGAAGAATTCCACCCTCACCTCACATTCTTTCCGGCCTATTCTTCTCCCCCGAGGGTGGGACCCAGGGCTGTTCTGATACTCACTCTTGTTCAATCTGAGCCACAGGACACTTGTACTGGGCGGTGCTGAAGAGGCAGATGTCAGCATACTGTCTCACTGTGGGGCAGGGGGTGAAGGGAAGCAGCTCTGCATGGAGCGCAGACAACTGCCCCTCCCCACTCCCACCCACTGATCTGTGGCCCTCCCCTAAAATGTAAGACCCACCAGGGATAAATTCTTTGAGCCCTGGTGGGTCTCCAGACTGGGGTGTATCCTTGGGCTGACATCATGCCAGAAGTTACATATGTAGCAACTCCCTCCCCAAAGGTCCCCTTCCAACCCCCACCTCCTACCAGAGACTCTGATCTTCTTGACGGTCTTGGTGGAGTTGTTGGTGACGTGGACATTGACATTAAGGGGCTCCCCGTGGTAGTACAACTTTTGATGGGAAGAGGGTCAAGTTAATTGGTTCTGTTCTCACTGGTCCCATTATCAGTGTGCCCTCAACACACTGGCCTCCTCCCTCTAGATCAAAGCCCACAGCAACTTTCCACAGCCAGCTAAGGCAGCCTCCTTTAAAGACACCATCTTGACATGTGGCTTCACCCCTCCCCCAAGGGTCTGGCTTGCACTGTAGCACCGACATCACCCTCTCACACCCCACCTCCTTGTCCAGGGAAGCCTCAAGGTGCAGGGACCGGTCAGACATGAGGAAGTGGCGTGTGGTTTCAGCTGAAGGCTGGGGGCCGGGTTTCTCGGGGGCAAACTGCACCTTTCGGATCACCAGACGCACAGAGTTCCTGGGAGCAGGAGGGGTCAGTCCTCAGGCCCCAAACACCCATTCCTACCTCCCACAGGGGCTGGGGCTACTGGGAGTGGGGAGGGAATGGGCAAACCACCAGGGAGGTGGCTTCCCTCACCTTTTGTGGCTTTTCTCTTCCACTGATTTGGCACAGAAGGCTCGAATCTCAAAGTCTACCCCGCAGGCCTTGGGAGGGGGAGGAAAGGTCACATCTTATACAAGGCCCCTGCCACCAGCACCACCACTCTCCTCCTTCCCTAGTCTTGGGCAGGGACTCCTGCCCTATCCTGGTCTGAGAAGTACAAAGCCCGGCCCTGCCTCCCCGAGGCTTGGCATCTGGCAGAGGCTTCCTCTTGGATGCACAAGGTGAGTCCTTGTACCCAGATACATGCAGGTCAAGAGCAGGACAGTGTCACACATGAGCAGTGACTGTCCCAAACACACCCCACATCTACTGGGGACACTTATCTACCTTTAGTCCCACCCTGGCTTCTCCTTGACAGCCCACTCCCATCTCAGGTGCCTCCAACTCCTGCTAGACCCTGCTCTGGCCCATGAGCGCTCAGAACCATTTCTCCCATACCTTCCCTGTGTCCTCTGGGCCTGGCTGCAGGGTCACAGAGCAGGGCAGATTTTGAGGTATCTGTGGCAGAGGAAAGGGAAGGCTTCAGTTCTGCCGGAAGTCCCCAAATCTTCCTCCCAATCTCAAATTTAAGAGGCTGGAGAAGAAGTCCTGGGTATGAGAAAGGAAGAAGGAAGGAGCCCCAGGGAGGAGGCAGAAAGGCAAGGGCAACCATGAATGCAGGGTGACCCTGAAGGGAGGTGGGTCTGGGGGTCCCTCCTTACTTTTCTTTATCAGATCTGCCCATAACAGGTGCTTCACCACCACCTCCGCCCCCCCCCCCCCCCCCCCCCCCCCCCCCCCCCCCACCAAACACAGTCCCAGACCCCTTGCTCCGCAGAGGGTGGAGGGCATCCTCACTGTGAAAAAAAAGGGGTGGGCATGCTGGCCCAGCTTCCTCAGCAGCCGGTCCTGCAGGCGGGTGGGGGGCCGGGGCGGGTTAGGCATTGGGGGGAAGGCCTGGTAGGTGGCGATGAACAGGTCTTTGCGGAAGGACAAGCCCAGCACATCCAAGTCTTCACGGCCATAGCGGAAGGCGCAGGTGAGGGTCACAAACACTGGCAAGGGAGGGCAAGGTGGGGTGGTCAGGAGTCCCGCTTCCCCAGTCCCTCACATACCTAGCAGCAGCTGGTGCTCAGCAGCATTATACTTGCCTGAATCCTACTCCTGGCCTTTTGCCTCAGCCCTCCATCTCTCTGGGGCCTCTCTCAATGCTGGCCCATTTCACTTCCCCACCTCCCTACTTCCCCTTGGACCCTTGGAGCTGGGGCCAGTACCTTTGCGGTCCTTCAAGTAGTCAGGATCCACAAGCACCACACCATCTAGGAAAGGGACACATGAGCTCATTTCCCATCAGGGCCTCTCCTCTGTTGCTGGGCCCAGGAACGTCTTCCCCTCTTAGAGGAAGAGATGCCCCTTTCTGGGTAAACTTACCTACAGGATCCACTTTGTCCAGGTGATCTACAAAGTCCCGCTTGCCCAAGTACACAGTGAGCTGATGGAGAGGGGTCACAGGGAAGATTGGGTAGGAGGGAGGTAGGGCATCAGAACCTCACACGGGGCTGCCCTACCCCTGGTCTTCCCAGACTGGGGCATCCAGAGGAGTTTCTCCTGGTTTCCTCAGTAGGGCTGAGGTTTTTTAGTTGCTCCCTAATCTCTTTTCACACCTCTGCCTACCAGTTGGGTGTGTGTGGGTTTGCGGGTTGGCTGCTAGTTAGGGAGGGGCTGTGTGTGTGTGGGGTGCCCTCCAGGGGTTCTAAGGTAAACAGACCATAGCCTGGGGGGCTATTAACTGTTCCCAGCCCCAGGCATCCTGAGTTGGTTTCTAAGAGGGCTATAGGCTTGGGCTTCTTGCTCCTCCCCCTTGGTCTTGCTTAGGGACCCAGGTCTGTCCCCACCCAGCGCTGTGGCTGGCTTGGGCAGAGCTGTCTTTGCGGCCAGGGGCTTCAGGAGGGAAGGAAGTCAGCTCTTAGCTGTCACAGGAAGTGGGGAGCTAGGGGTTGGGGATCGTCTGGGGACAAGCTGGGCCTTGTAAGGGCCCAAGGAGGGTCAGAAAGAGAAGCACTGTGGGAGACTCACCTTGCAGTTAGGGCTCGACTTCTTGAAGACCCTAACAAAACAGAAAGGGAAACCCCACTGCCTCCCTCAGGCTCAGCAGGGACCCCAGCATCAGGATCTTGCCCCTTCCCAGCCTGAGAAGCAGAGCTCTCCTAGGATTCCTGCCTGGAGGCTTTGGGGCTTTGCCCAGGCCTACCCCCCTCCCACGTTTTCCCAGAAGAGGTTATCACAGGTCCTTAATATTCCCAACATAGCATCCCCTTAAAGCTGGTTGTCATGTCAACACTCCCTCCACTCTCATTCCACTCCTCCCATGGCAAAGGCCACTGGCTGCCACAGGAACCACCCTGGCTCTTCCCAGGGACCTCCCTGAGGGGAACTTGAATGGGCAGGTTGCCAAATTATCTGTAAGACCTAACACTCCATCTTCTCTGGTCTGCAGCTCCAAAGACAGCTGGAGTACTTGGAAGAGTAATGACCCAGCCTTTGCTTCTACAATGGTTTCTACTATAGGCACTAATTAAGTATGACCCTACTCCATTAACTTCCAACTGTCCCCATTTCTGATCTCAGCAGCTTAAAAGCCTGTCTTTCTAAGCCCAGCTCAGATATCACCTCTATTAGAAAGCAGATTGAGCCCAGAACCCGGTCACTCCTTTATTTGGGATGGTGGGAGCTTCTGTCACACCTTATTTATGCTTTACTTGTGGGTGATACCACACAAGGGCAGTTAGCTGTGTACCTTCTACTGCACTAGACAGATTGTGAGCATCAGAGGTCTTATTCACCTAGGTATCCCCATTCAATAAAGGAGAATAATGGTGGCAGCTAAAGTAAGCACTCCACCTCTTGTCCCAACTTGGGGGCTGACTGCTATGGCATCACCTAGCTCTCCTCCCTCTTTATCCCAGTGTTTCTTCCTATTAGGAACCTGGCAGAGGGCATAATAGTTGGCCAACTGAAACATGGTTTTGGGGTAACTGCCCTGGAGCAGCTGCAGGGCATCTGCCCTCTGGATCCTAACACAGCCAACCTCCTGCCAGCCTAGGGAGGAGTAGCCTGTGTATACTGAGGCTGGCCAAGGAGATAGAGTGTGGGGCGACTAGGGAGATGCCTAGTGAGCTGGGGTCACAGAAGCAGATGCCCCCTCACACTTCCTGCTATTCTCTCCATTTCCTGTGGCCCAGAATTTGATGGGGGTGGGGGGAATTGCGCCAAGTCAGCAGTCCCGCTTTGGTCCATCCTTCCTCCTCCCTGAAACACATTACAGAAATCGGGGGAGGGGGGGTTCCCTCGAGTCAGTGACTTCCCCTTTCTCTGGGGTGTTTAACCACTAATCAGGACACCAATCCTTCCTGTGATCATCTCTCCAATGCCGGTTGACTTGGTGCTCAGAAACCTGCGTTCTTCTACTCTAGGGGTGGACAGCAGTGGGGCTGATATAATAATGTTCTGCAGAACAAGTGACAGCTCAGGACCAGGCCACCCATTCCTGATTCCCTGTGGATAGAGGCATACAGTCCCAATCTTTTCCTATTTTGCTCTGGCTCCCCAGGGACTCAGGCATTCACCCACTGCCTCCTAGGAGCTGTTGGGTCACAACAGGAAGTGGATTTTGCTAGAGACCAAAAAAGAGAACTAGGGTGTCAGTGGAAGGAAGGAGCCTCAATTGCACAGAAAACATCCGGGGAGTGGATGGCGTGCCCAGAGCAGGCAGTGCCTCCCCTCACCCTCGGGAAGAGGGTAAGACCCAGACTCAGGGAGGGTCGCCACGACTCTGCTCTCCAAGATGAGGCTGTTGCTCCTAGCAACCTCTGGGGAGGCAGAAGTTTGGAAGAGGAGCTCCCTGGCCTGTAGGACAGGTGGGGGCAGCCCTACTGCCTGTGGGTTATTGGACAGGAGGCTTTCCAGGGTTAGACACGACTCTAGGGGCAATCCCCCTCCTGGTATCCAGCCAGCCCATACCCGACCCGTAGGCGCCGGCCACCTGCTCCTCTTTCCTCCGCCCCTACATCGCAGCCTGCACGGGAGAACCCAGTCGTTTGGCCCTCACATCCTTGCGAAAACCCAGATGCCCGTTTCCCAATTCCCTTCAGCACTCGCTTTCTGCAAGGGCCCTGGCGTGCGTCCCCCTCATTATCCTGGAGGACCTAAGCGTGCGGCTCCAGATGGCTGCCCCCTAAGGGACCCAGGCGTCCGGCTCCCGATTCTTTCCCCGGTGTCCTTGTCTGGAGACCGTCACGGTACCCGCCCCGAACCTGCGCCCACGTCCCGCCGCGTGGCCCCACCTCCCTTACCTGGTCCCGGGTTTCTCCCCCATGGTGCGCGCGCCCGCCGCCCGGTTCGCGGCTCGCTCGCAGCCTCCAAACCCGCTGCTAGGTCCCTGCTCCTCCCCGCGCCACTGCGCACGCGCGCCCTCCGCTCTTTCTCTTCTTCTCCCTCCCTTCCCGCCTACCCCCTCAGATCCTTGCGAACGGGGACCAGATGCGTCATCCCGGATCGCGCGCCCCACCACGCTGCCCGCCCTCTTCTCACAGACACGCGCCGTGA